>VFFE01007705.1:2199728-2273619 GCA_008921705.1 Burhinus oedicnemus
TATATATATATATATATATGAATAAATAATCAGCCTACTCTGGAACACAGCTTCATCCTGAGTTGTCCTTTGAAGTTCATAAAAAGGTGATTTTATTTTACTTTAGGACATTCTGCTGTCACCTATCCCAGCAGTATACAATATTTTGTCATACAGAATTTAATCACTAATGGTGAAATTAAAGGAATTAGATAGATCCTGTGAAGATAAGCATATTTAGAGATGTTTACTTAGAGTGTCAGTTAAATTAGTGTCTGGGTTTCTGTCTGTGGTTACCATAATTTTATTTTCCCCTTCTTTTTTCTCCCTTTACACATTTCTCACTTGGAAACTGGAGCTTGAAGATATTGCATTCTATACAAGCAAGAGACCATCGGATGAATGTTTATTGAAACTATTTGTTATCATAAAAATGGTACTTTTCCACAACAGATAATACTATGAAAAACCTGCCACTACTCTTTGCAATGTTTCATTTAGAAGCCAAAATATGTAACTGAATTGGGATCTCCCATTTGAGGATCTTTAATTGCTTTTGCCTTCAGGCTGTGCTGAAAGTTATGACATCTAAGGTGACCAAGTCTCAGAAGTACTCTTTTCCTTACTCATTGTAGAGGATAAGTGATTTTTCTCATTAAAGAAAAAAAAATAGATTATTTTAAAAAATAATATTCGAAAGTTGTTCATCAACATTCATAATTTTTCCTAAAAACCTATGTGTTGCAGTATTTATGTTCATTATTTATCTGGTTGCTTGTAAAAGATGACCCATGCTTCAAGTCATGAAAGGAGGGTTTCCAAGACTTTTATAGCAGTGGAACGACAATATAACTTTGTAACAGGCAAGACCCTACCTCTCTTCCTTCCTGCTTATTTTTAAGACTTAATTGAGCACTGACTTAAAATGAATTATCAAATCATTGAACAAAAGATACTGTTATCTCTTGAATAACTCAATCAATAGTATTCAACCAGCTATAAAATTAGTCAATCAGCAAAATAATTGTCCATCTATTCAACCATAAAGTGTCTTTATTCTAATCTTAAGTAGTATGCAAGAATTTTTCTTCTGTTTTAGATGTATTGGTATGCAGATGAAAGGAGTCCTCAATACAAAATTTTTAACAAAAAAGTATGTGCTTGAAAATGGAACAGTTCCTTTTAACCTTAAAATGTCTCTGGGTACTAATATTTCTCTGTTCAAATGTGATCAATTTGAATGAAAAAAATTTACTCTATTAAAGTAGAACTTGAGGTAAAACATGCTAACTTACAGAAATATGTTTAGTTGGCACAACTATGCTGTAAACCTTCATCCAAATTTTTGAGCAGTAGTTCATTAGAGTTCATCGTAAGTTGATGTGACGGTGTGCTCCCTGCCCCAGGCACCAGCCTGACCTTTATCTCCCGTAATCCTGCACAAGCAATAGCCACTCATGGTGGTCATAATGGATGCATCTAGTTGTGATGGCTGCATCTGTCTCAAAGTGGTTTTGGGAAGACAGATAACACAATAACCAAGGGCTAGTGGTCAATATGCAAATATGACTATAGGTCAATCATCTTACCTCCATAAATAGTGAACAGCTCAAGAGCCCTTTGAGCTCTCCTGCACGGCAGCAGGCTGCACACCAGGATCTCCCCTTGAGTAGGGACGCCCTCAAGGTTACTCCTAGAGATTCAGAGATTCCTTGCCGCAACAGATCCTTGGTAAGTGACTAACAGCATGCTAAACTTTGAAATCTTAGATAAGTGATATAAAGAATTAATTGCACATATATAAATCCTTTATACATAAACTGTTGACCAAGTCTGGGACTAGGATTGGATCCAGCCACACCTAAACTCCTCTCTGACAAGGAGTTTAGAAAACAAGGGGATCCTTTCTGAAACCTTGACTCAATGGGAGGGTCTCCCTGACAGTTTTGTCCGACCCTGTCCTCTGTGCAGTAAATAACCAAGTGTACCTTGCCATCGAATCTTGTGAAACCACTGCCGTATTTATGACCAAATTTTGTTAAATCCCTATTTTATATCAATAAATGTATTGCTGTTTCTCTCTATGAGTGAAGTGCATCACTCCATCTGCAACAGTTGAAAACTATTATAAATATGCTTTGGGATAAGGACTGAAAAATACTTGTTGAAAAAAATAGAAATTGCATGATGGCTCTATAGATAACAATAAAAGAAGAGTGGGGTTGGGTTGGTTTTTTTCCTTACCCATGGACCTAGCATTTGAGATTTCCTGTTCAGGGAATTTTGGCACAACTATGAAAAGTCCCATATATTTTGGGTCAGATTTCTTTCACATATGAAATGGATGAAATCGTTAATGGATATTAATGAGAGTCAGCTGAATCTTCATGCCCTATGTGCTTATATATTGGGTGAAAAAAAAAATCTTCCCATTGCTACAGCAAGATTTGCATCAAGACCTAGGTTTTCTTTAGTCAGTTGTCTGTACTTGGTACTTGGTCCAGACTTAGCTAACCATCCCTCATGTCAGTAATGGGTTCCTGTGCATCTCTCAAATTAGTGCATATTTTTGTAAGCCCAATGCCTGTGCCTGCATACCTATGTATAAAGACAAGGGCACTTAATTTGATCACAACATTAAGCCTCAGTTTCCTTTGGGAAGAATTGCAGATACATATACTACCTTTCCTAACTTCAAGAAATAATTTGTTTCACTTGTGCGCAATGCAGCCTTAAAAACTGGGTTTTGTAGAGAATGCAGGATAAAAATTATTCATGTTTCTATGAAAACACATGCTTCTGACTAATAAGGCCAGAAGGAACTGTGAAGTGCTTCATCCTCTCTCTGCAGGCTTCATTGCTTTTCTTATAAAGTCAGAATAATGATTTCCTACCTTGAGTGCTTGTAATACTGCACCATACCAGATGTTGTGGTGATAAGGTCCAGGTACTGGACTCTTCACTCAACTCAAGATTACCAATACCAGAAGCATAGCCCATGTTTACTTTGCATGGAGGTACCTGTTGCAATAAGACTTAAAATCCCAGTCTGTTAACCACCCACTCAAGGGAAGCATGCTAATGATCCCTCTCAGCCTGATTTATTCTCAGTGAGACATTGGGGTGGGTGAGCTGGGCTGGATTCAACACCCAAGCCCAATTCCTGCAGGTTGGGCATAGCCAAGGAGTCCGAGAAAGAAGACTAGCTCATACCCAGCCCTGCAACAGAAGCACAGGGACAGAAAAGGCACACTTATTTCCAGATAAACTTGAATTTATCCAGTTTAATGTCCCTGATGATCTCGTCAGCCGTCCTCTCCCCAGTTATTCTGTAGTTCAACCAAATGGGCTTGTCAACAGAAAATTTACTGGCACTGACGCACATTTGTCTGCTAGTCACCAGCTCTCCTCATGTGCATTTCAAAAGCCTTGTCTGACCACTGCTGACATACGGAGCTGCTCAGGGATGAATCACGAAGGAAACATATGGATTAAACATTTATGGCATTAAGATTCTTACTGAAGCAGAAGGTGGCCTGTGTAGGCCTATAGGGATGAATCACAGATAGTCACCCCTCTGTTTTCCTGAGGGCGAAAGGAAACTTCGTTCTATTGAATGTGTTATTTGCAAGCTTACCACTGCTTTTATAGATATTTAAAAAGTTCACTATAAGATTGCTTGGAGAAAGGCAGCGTGACCTGGTAATTAAGGTGCAGGATTAGCTTGTTTAGCTGATGGCACTCCTTCAAACCACACTGATCAAACCTCTCGTCTTTCCAGATGCCGAGCTACCAAAGCAATTTTATGCGCAGCAAGGATACAGATTTATGTAGCTTCCCTGGGCTGTATTCTTATTACCAAAGTCATCCAGTCTCTGGCTGTTCACTTTTTTCAAAAAGACTGCTTAATATCTGAGATTTTTTAAACAAAGTTATGCAAGAAATTTGTCTGGAAAACAAGTTGAGGACTCTGCCTTCCACTAAGGATATTGAAAGCTGCTAAGTTAAACCAAGGACAACTCCCGTAATTACAACCAGTGCTTTTATACACAGTAAGCAATCTACAAAGCCCACTTGCTCGTGCTGTGGTGGAAGTGGTTGAAACAAGGAAAGGGCAGTAATGAATACACTATCTGCACTTGCTGGTCCTCCCATCTACTCCCTGCTTTCCTGTTGCTGTGGGGATGAAATGGCAGACCCTGCAAGAGTGGTTTTCAAGTAGCTCTGAATTGGAATTGTTATTTCTTCAGCAAACTAAGCAACTTTTTACAAGGCAGCTATTGGCATTTGGCATTTTTGTAGCAAGAACGCATAAATTCAAAAGCCATTTCCTTTCATCTTTGAGGAAAATCATAGCTGACCATGACAAACTGGTGTAACAGACATATTATAAATAAGAATATAACACACATGGCTAATTCTTAACTAGAAATTTCATGAATTTTTTTATATTGTTGTATATGCATATGTGTGCACGTAACCTATATATAATTCATACTGCATATGTATATATGCATCTAATTCATATGTACTGCTCATAATTCAGTCATATAACATGATGCACATTCATTATATATGCTGTGAAGGTATGTGACACACACAATCGTTTTAATTTAGCTTCCATTTTTCTTTCAGACCCTTTCTTGATGATTTCAGTTACAGTCACGTTATTTCTTTCAACAAAAATAAATTCTCTGAAAAGTTAAGCAATGCATACAGTAAGTAAAAGTTCGAATTAATTTTTAGTCAATTCATTTGTCTGAAAAAGGCAAAGAGATGTTTCTAAAATGTTTCTGGCAAGATTTGGTTTTAGTACGATAAGTTTGGCTTTCTTTTTTTTAAAAACAAAAAAAAAAGTAATTTAAAACTCCCCCTAAATTGCCACAAAATTAAAACCATATTATTTTAGGTTTTCTGCAACAAATTGTTTCTCTGTTTTTACCAGCACCTCAAAAATCCATTTTTCCAGCACCAGTTCCAAAGCATTAGTCTGAACCTTGAAATGAGATCCACATTCTGATGAGAACTGTTAAAGTCTGTTAAACTCCCTCCAAAGACCTCTCAGTCTTAGGCTTTTTTAGCATCCTTTTCTTTAGTGAGAAAAGATAGGCAACAAAGCAAAAATGCTTAGATCATATAGGCGTGTACTACTATGAATTGTGAACACATAATTTAATTATTTTGGAGGTGAACCAGTAATTTATTTTATATTAATTTATTCATTTCTCTACCTTCTGTCTCTGGATAGATGCTATAAAAGAGAATTTTGCTTACATAGATGAGAAAGTCCATTTGATTTAAAACCAGCTGGACTTTGTTTGCATAGGTGAATAGATACCTTTCCTTCTAGGGAGACTAACAGAAGTGAGTTACAGCCACTCCTGGGCTGCAGGTGGTCAACTAGGAAAGGCAGCTATTCTGCTTAAGGAGAGGGAATAAGAAAACCATGGTGGGGCCAGAAATGTCTTTCTAGCTATAGTCTTCCAAGCAAACTCTCATCAGTTTCTTCTGCCACAACTTCTTGATCCCTTCCAGCTCTCCATCACAGCTCTACAAAAATGATCCATACAGAGTCCTCCTCTCCTCTTTTGTCTCCTTTGCTCTTCTGCAGTTACAGTAAAAGGGAATTTTACCTGTATAGCTCCAACACCTCAAGGTAGCTCTAGATCTACTGACCTAATAAGCAATACCTGCCATGTTAGGCAAGTGATGAGTATTTCTGCTTTGCCATTTTAGCCCAGCACCCTGAAGTGGTGTATACTAGACAATATTGTTGCAATTAACTCATACTTTCATGTACAGTTGGTCATCAACTGACTCAAATTGTAAGTCAGTGAGTTTGTGGTCAAAACAGATGCTGGTTGCACCCACAAAATAGAAGCAGGCTAAGCAAGATATAATTAATATATGTTTGCCTTAAACCCAGACATAAGCATACTAAATAGCATAATCAGGGTAGGTGTGTAAGTACTTTGCAACATCATAACACTATTAGTAGCATTTTTTAACAGTTAAACATAAACCTGTAAATAATAGTTGTAAGTGCAGATGGGCAAGTGGAGATTTGTAGTAAAATTGCACAAATGAGGTGTGGGAACACACATGCAAGATGTAAACTAAGGATGTGGATCAGGCATGAAAGATATCTAATAAAAACAAAATACTCTTGCAGAGCTTTGTGGAATCAAAATAATCCTGGATAATAAGTGAGAAAAGTCCTTGATGAAACAAAAAAACCCAGAGAAATTCAGATATGTCAACAGTATATGAAATTTCCCTTTTTCTTTTGAACGGAGAATTTAAAATAACAATCATGGGCAAAGAAAAGATGAAGAAGAAAGAAGTCATTTGCCTCAGTTTCATCATCCCTTCTCAAAGACCTCTAAGCACTGACCACCTTGAACTTGGGCACTGAGGCCATCAAGGACCATAGCCATCATCAGCATCAACTCCATCATACTGTATACTCATAACTAATTTAGGATAAGCTTGTTTAGAACTAATTGTTTGAATATATATAGAAATAATTGATAACAAGCAAGAAATAACCATTAGCAATGTTCATTGCTAATGAATGTCAATCTAGGAAATTATTGTTTCCAAGTTTGAAACTGGCCAAAGTTGTCAGTCTTTTAAACACCGCTATTGCAATGATTTCTAATTCTCCTAACTGAGATGCATATATTTACATATATATACATATATATATGAATAATCAGTTGCAATAAGCTCAAGACAACTGTAATTATGAATCATGATGGTAAACATTGCTAAGAAACAGGGTGTATAAGATTGTGCTTAAAACTCTGCTAATGATGTAGCTTCTGGTTAACTAGGAATGCAGGCAAACTGTGTGTGTAGGTTTGCTTGTGTAAGACTGCATAGATGCACTACAGGAATGGTGTGTTTTCCAAGGCAGTATGCCTCCAGTCCCTGATATATCAAAAGAATACTGATGTGATACAAATCTTTGCATACCAGCAAAAATGTTATAAATAACAATCAAATCGACAGGATTTAAATATAGCTTGTGTTTTCAATTTGCCTGAATAAGATATTGGACTGGGAAAACTCAAAAGAAGAAAAACCAACAGAAATCTACTGAATCGTAGTTTTTTTAACATGGCTCCTTTTGATAAAATCAGGCTTGTTCTTTATTTGCGTTCATCCTTCTTAACAGACACTTAACAAATATTTATGATGTACAGAACATATTATTGTACAGTAAAAGCAACCATTTATAAATTAAACCCTCTTCTTTACAATCACATAACTTTCCAACAATTAAATTTGTCTTGGTTTTGTACTTTCTGGTTTATAAACAAGATTTTTATGAGCTATTAGAGGTCTTTTTGGAAAACAGCTTATTTTTCCATCTTTATATGCTGTCTAATTCACAGAAATATTTTTAAATTATTACTGTTGGTCATACAATATTATCCATAGTGTATTATTTTCTTCTAATAGTTAATGTAATGGCAGGCCATTTTTTAATGTTGCTGAATCATCAAAGTTGTAATACAGTAAAAAAAAATAATTTTGCAAGTATCTAGGAAAATGCAGCCCAACTTCAATGGTCCGTAGATTTCTCTGTAAATAAGCAAGTGGCAATCACATAATGATGGCATTTAGCAAAGTTTGTTTGAAAAAAAAGAAAGAAGGCAAGAATGCTTAATACTTTAAACAATTAATTTGTTAATATAGTCACAGAATCACAGAATCACAGGGGTTGGAAGGGACCTCTGGAGATCATCTAGTCCAACCCACCTGCCAGAGCAGGGTAACCTAGAGCACGTTGCACAGGATGGCGTCCACCAGGGTTTGGAATGTCTCCAGAGTCAGAAACTGCACCACCTCTCTGGGTGTTCCAGTGCTCTGCCACCCTCAAAATAAAGAAGTTCCTCCTCATGTTTACATGGAATTTCCTGTGTTCAAGTTTGTGCCCATTACCTCTTGTCCTATCATTGGGCACCACTGAAAAAAAGACTGGTGCCATCCTCCCAACACCCTCCCTTTAAGTACTTATAAGCATTGATGAGATCCCCTCTCAGTCCCCTCTTCTCCAGACTAAAAAGACCCAAGTCCCTCAGCCTTTCCTCAGAAGAAAGATGTTCCAGCCCCTTAATCATCTTTATAGCCCTCTGCTGTACCCTCTCCAGCAGTTCCCTGTCCTTGAACCGGGGAGCCCAGAACTGGACACAGTACTCCAGGTGCAGCCTCACCAGGGCAGAGTAGAGGGGGAGGATAAACTCCCACGACCTGCTTGTCACACTCTTCTTGATGCACCCCAGAATGCCATTGGCCTTCTTGGCCACAAGGGCACATTTCTGGCTCATGATCATCTTGTTGTCCACCAGGACTCCCAGGTCCCTTTCCACCGAGCTGCTTTCCAGCAGGTCAGCCCCTAACCTGTACTGGTGCATGGGGTTATTCCTCCCCAGGTGCAGTACCTTACACTTGCCCTTGTTGAACTTCATGAGGTTTCTCTCTGCCCAACTCTCCAGCCTGTCCAGGTCACGCTGAATGGCAGCACAGCATTCGGGTGTGTCAGCCACCCCTCCCAGTTTTGTGGCACCAGCAAACTTGCTGATGGTACCCTCTATCCCTTCATGCAGGTCATCGATGAATATGTTGAACAGGACTGGAGCCAGGACTGACCCCTGGGGAACACGCCTTGTCACAGACCTCCAACTAGACTCTGTGCCACTAACCACAACCCTCTGAGCTCTATCTGCCAGCCAGTTTTCAATCCACCCCACTGTCCATTCATCCAACCCACACTTCCTAAGTTTGCCTATGAGGATGCTGTGGGAGACAGTGTCAAAAGCCTTGCTGAAGTCAAGGTAGACAACATCCACTGCCCTCCCCTCATCTATTTGTCCAGTCACGCCATCGTAGAAGGCTATTAGACTAGTCAGACATGACTTCCGCTTGGTGAATCCATGTTGGCTACTTCTGATAACCTTCTTTTCCTCCAGATGCTTTGAGATGTCTTTATGCAAAGTTTTTAGTTAAGTATAGTTTGGAAGAAGATAAGCTAGGAAAACTGTGGCATTGTTGGAAAATAGACAGTTCAAAGCTCTTAATATATTATTAACAAATTAGATCTGCATGTACACGGAAAATACACATGTATAAAATCAGTGTGACTGTGTCCACACTATCACGGTATTCATTCTGAGATTTCAATAACTCTGACTAATAATTTGACATTTAAAATTAAATTATTGAGCTGTAGATGTTGACTAGGTAAGTAGGGCTAGGCAACTTCTGATTGTATAAAACTATTTAAACATTATAATTTATATAAGTTTATAAACCTCATTACTTTATAGAAGTATCTTACATCTCATGGAGTTTTCTCTCTAAATTAAGGAAGGAATTCGCTCTAACACCAGAAATGATGGATCAAAAAAGTCTCAGTAATAGGATCACAGGTCTCTGAGTTGTGAATTGCACAAGCTGTTCTTGTGCTTTTCCCTATGTATCCATTCTTGACCACTGCTGCAGATAGGACGTTGGGACAGGTGAATCTTTGTCCCAATTCTTCTTTTCTACTGCTCTTTGACAGCTAATATCTCCTGACTTGCATATAACTAGTCTTGTATTTTTGTAGTTTTCAGTGCCTTCTAGTAAAGAAACATTTACTACATGGGGTTTTTTTGATTCATTATGAACATTCACTTGAAAAATTTTTTGTAAACTCATAAAAGCAGTCATAGTTTGGGGATTACTGCCAAAGAAGTGAAAAAACCCCAAAAGAAATAAATGGAGGCTATTGTATGACTGGCAAGGTATTCACTTTAGGAAGTGTGATCATACTGATAGGAATATATTCACTCTGATTCGGTTCTACTTTTCCACACACATGAAAGGTCCAGTCAGAACATGAAGCATATACAACATTGTCAAAATGTTACAGGGCTAGCCATATAAACTGTGCTTGCTTATGGAATCCAAGTTATAATTTAGTTCTCTAGAGATAAAAAGAATAGAACTGTCAAGAATATGTTTATTTTGGTGTGATATTATCACTCTTGTTGATCAAAATTCAATATTTCAGTTCTCCTTCCAGAAGGTCATGTCAACAATAATTGCAATTCTAAACCATGCTGTTTTGATGTATTTCTCCAATTATAAATTAAAATTTATGTTCTCTGAGTGGCATAGCCATAAAAAGTCACTACCTAGCATAACAATAATAAAATAATGGATGAGGACATAAAAGTAGGAGTGCACTAAACACTGAATTAATTTTCAGTTTGTTGGCTGTAAAAAAGTCTTTCTGAATCTTTCATTAAATATTACGTTTATTTATAAAATAATTTTAAAGTACTAGCATGAATAGTATTTTTTAGAAATATTTTCATGTGGCAGTTTATTTGGTTGCATGCTACATTGATTTTCATGTTCAAAATGGAAACAAAAACAGAACCATAAGGAGCAGTAAACTATTAAAATTAAGTAGTCTGAGGGAACATAGCCAGCCATCAAGAACAGTATATACAGATGCTGTTTGTGTGAATGCAAGAACACATTTTTCATCATTAAATGAGCACTTTTATGTGAAAAGACGCAAACAAACTACCTGGTGTTACTTCTATTCTCTTTCCAGCTACTTGTTATATTGAGCAATAAGGGTGGCAGAGACACACATTGCACAATACCCTTACTCACCTGCCATCTTCATATTTAAAGTAATCTTGCATTCTTTTTCAAACTCCTAGAACTGGACTGAAAAATAAGACATTATGCTTTCTCTCAGATTTTTTGAAATTGTGATAAGTGCAAGTCAGTGTTTTCTGAAATGTTGGTACTAAAGTTAATCAGCTTATTTTATAAGAGAATACAGTGGCTAAACAGAGGGCTCCTTATTAGTGTTTTGCAACATTGCTTGAGAGTTTGTTGGGGTTTTTTTGGTGTCTGGGGATACATGACAACATTCGGCTTACTCCAGAATACACTTGGCAACTCACAGGACTTGGTGTTACAATGGACTGCCGTTCTGAATATGTATATTCCTCACTCAGTAGTAGTACTAGTCAAATTTGGTTTCTGATTGATTTTTATAACATGGTTGAATGATTTTTTGCAACGGAATTGTACAAAGCAGGTTGCATGGATTTGGCCAGTGTGGAATTGAAAAGAAACTGGCTGCTGAGCCCTTTCCTTTATTTCCTCCTGTATTCAGTGTTCAGATTATTATTTTTTCCTATGCATGTCTCAAGGAAAATGCGTTAATACTGTGAAATACTCTAGTCCTATAGTGATGAATGTCAAAATTTTAGCTACATTTTAGCCTTGTATAGAAAAAAGGTAAAGGAAAAGTGAAGTATTATCAACTGTTCATATCCTGGTTTAATTTATTAGGTCAGAGTACGTATACTAAAATTCCTTTGGAATTAAAAGCCTAATACTTCACTGCTACTTAGTATAACAAATAGGCTGTTACTTTATATAGGTAGCGGTACACCTCAAGGCCATAACTGGAGATCAATAATAAGGAGCTAATCTCTTCTTTGAAAGCTTTAGCCTCTAAATACAAATTCAGAATTCCAATTGATAAACAGGTGTCTTCTTTCAGTTTCCTGGCTGCCCCAGAAGAGCATAACTCCACTAGGATTCTCAAGCAAACTTTCTCCCACATAAATTCTTCCTTTCTGTTCTTTGAACCATCTGAGCTTCTATGTTTGTCTTCATCTCTCCAGTCTCCTTGAATTTCAATAGCAAATTACATATACATTATGGCACCTATCCAGGTGCTTGCATTCTGTCTTGTTGATTTTTCAGTCTGAAGTTGCATCCTCTCCAATGCGAAGTCTGTACCTTCAAGAGTGAGGAATTTACTGTCTCACCATCCTTACTGAAGTTCAGGTCTGTAATTCCAAGGGACATTTTAGGATACAACCTTACTGGTCTACTAAAGCAGTTGCAAATCAGTGGATTTCATCACTGTTAAAACAAAATTTAAATTCTCCTTTACTGAAAATCCTGTCTGCCTATGTGGGAACAAGTTCTAAAGTTAATTTATAATCCTCTCCCCTCACCCCCTCCAAAAAGAGATGTATAATGGAAATACAAACAAGCCATGGGCATTTTTAGCTCTGTATTGTGCTTCAGCCAGAATGGCCAAAGACCAGACCTCAGTGCAAATCTCTGCGTGACAATGCTTTTCTGAAGTAACTAAATAGATAGTGAAACATTTCTTTATTGAAAAGGAGTCATCGTGTGTTTAGTGTGTGATCAATAACGGAGTCACTATTGGGACCATGGAAGAGGTTTGCAGTCCTAGTTTACCAGAGATGAGGTATGATTTGCAACAAGAGGGACAGAAAGACAGGACAAGTCTGCAGGCCTGGGACAGTGTCTGTGCTCTGGGGTTTATATTTATTCAGATCCTGAGAAGGAGAATCCGTAGCTCTGTATTTTGGGTAGGAAGGTAAAACTTGGAGCTAGTGCTCTTTCTTGAAGCAGAGACACATACATCATCAAGTGTCAGTTTTGATTTTCTTGCATCAAAAAAACCACGGTCCTGCAACCCTAAAGTACCACTCATACAGAAGTCATGGAGGGTAAATTAGAAGCAAAACTGTCACCTGAGCCTCCCTTATAATGCTCAGAAGTCCACAGCCTTGGGCTGCTCGACAGATCAATCCACTGCTGTTAGGACAGATTTACTCCTTCTCAGGAAGCGAATAAATAAGAGTCCTGAAGGCTCAGCCACTCTTGAGGAACTTCTCTCTTCTTCCCAACCTTGCAAAACCACTGAGGGCTGCTGCCCTCCCCTCTGGCAGGCTGTCTGAGGGAAAGCTGTTGGTCCATTCCCCAGCTTGCTCTGAAGGCAGAGGGCAGGGGTCCCCACACCGAGGGTCCGCAGCAGTTCTGGCTCACCATGACACTACAATGTGCAGAGAGTGACACACTGTACTGCCAGTCACCTAATGTATGATTTCGCTTTCAAAAGCTACCGAACAGCTTAAATTGACCCTACATCTATTAAAAATATGCAAGGCTACAGTCAAATGAGATTTGATCAGCCCTTTTGTGCTGTCACAGGGGAGCCTGGGTTCTTCTTCTCTTGTTTCTTTTCTGGTGCTGCTCCTTGATGTTATTAGGGCAGGATCTGCTTTTGGAGCCACTCCATGTTTCCTACTGTCAGGGCCCTGATGGCACTGAGTCTTTTGCCCCCAGAGGCCTGGCTGCCTGTGATGCGGGACAGCTGCGAGGTGGTGCAGCTGTGGGATCTGGGACCAAGTGAGAGCAAGCCAGGAGTAGCCCAGCGGGGCATCCCCACTTCAGCTGGGAGCTGCATTCACGCCTGGCCCTGGCCCTGTTGGTGAGCATCACCAGATCTGTTCGGCTCTTCTTGTTTGGGCACTGTGGGACTGCAGCCATGTCAGCGAGGACACTTCCACCCTTGGCTCTATCAGCGTTCCCCTGCAGAGCTGCTGGGGCTGCTGCTCCCCAACACCTCCTACTCATTGCAGCCTTCAGACTGTTTCAGTGTCTATTTTATTATCATTGAGCTACATCAAATGCAAACGATCTGTTTGTTTGTTTTTAGAAAGAGGGTTTTTCTCTTTGCATTTCCTGGCAACTTTCCCAACTGGATTGTTTTGGAACCTGCAGTACTGACTGAAAAGCAGTGCCTCCCATCGATCCTGTGAAATGTGCTGCAGCTTACGGTGTGCTGCAAAAGGCTTTTGCGGAATCTTTATCCACCTTACCAGCAGCAATCCCCAGCTCTGGAACTTCTGGACTTTCACAGGTCATGCTATTATTTGAGCTATCTTTGAAGATGGTCCAAGGCTGTTCTTGGAAGACATTACCTCAGAAATATGCCCACGCTGAATATAATAAACAATTGCTTTAGTCAGTGCCACATGCAGATTACAAGCACAAGGCATGAAGCTTCTAGACATTTCTGAAGGCCCCTCAAGACCTAATCATTCATTGGACTCATTCATCTCTCAGATCCAGGCGAGTGAGGCACAGACAGCTGACCCTACGAGTTAACATGACTGAGTCTGCAAGTAAAGAAGATGGGAATTAGAAGAGTGTTGGGACAAAGAAATGGTGGGGATGGATTAGGCAGGTGAAAGCCTTAGGTTCCTTCTCTATCACTGCCAGCCAAGTGCTGACATCAGAACTATCCAGGAAACCAAATCTGCCAAAGAGCCAGAGGCAGAGCTGGTGTATTCCTCAGAAATCTCCTGGCGCTGGGAGATGCTGCATCCTGTGAGAGACCTCCGAGTTTCTCACCTGGTTTTCCAGCTAGACATCTGTCATACACAGCTAGACATGCACAGACAAGCTGCAACTAATACTACACATAGGCATTTGATGTGGACAGTCCCTGCATGAAAGACTGATGCTATACTATATATGGAAAAAGTAGTATCACCTCTAAATAAACTTGCTTATATATTGTTATTCTACAGCACTTTTCACAAGCGTCTGTGAACTTTTTTGTCTGGAACTCTAATTTCTCATTTTGTTCTTAGAATAAGATTGTTTTGTTCAGTTGGTTAAATTCTATTATGTGCTTTGTTTTTTACAATTTCAGTTGAAAACAGTGAGCCTTTTTTTTCCACATGGACTGTACGGTGGTAGTGGGGAAGGGAATAAACGACTTTCTACAGTAAGATTTGGGTGCTTGAAGCAGGCCCCAGTAATTGCTGTTCTTTACTGGCTGTAGCATTAAATAGCAGCTAATGCTTTCCTTTCTTTATACTTTATTGAGTAGATGAGATTCATTGATCTGCTTTCCCTCCTGATTTGTCATTTGCTCATATTACATCCCCTTCTATTTGCCTTCTTTGTGAAGAGTTCAATTTTACTTTATGTTCAGAGATTACTTTTTCATGACTTCTAAAGTTTAGTGAGGTCACTAGTCAGGATCCATCTTCTATTGTACTCCCTGGAAAAGCACATTTCTCAGTTTTGCTTTTGTATCTACTGTCAGGTTTTACTCTGTATTGAGGATAGCTTTAGGAAATAGCTTGTATTTATTTTAAAGGTGTCTGATGACAGGGAAAGCTTTCAGAGGTTTACAGGTATAAATGGCCTTGTACTTGGACCACTGCTGTCTTGTACACTGTAGCAGTCCAGTGCCCAAACAAAAGAAAAGCAAATATTGTCCAAAATAATGTCCTCTTGAAAAAGAGAGTATTCTGAATGAAATACAGTCATTTGCTAAACCTAGAGATGAGGCTGGAAAGAACAAGTTTACTTTGGGCATAGAAAGTATGTATTCCTGTCATGCAAAAAATTACCTCATGTAGCAAATGTCACAAAACTGGACTGCTACTAATGGACTCATGGCTACAAATAAAGGAACTGTAGGCTTCAGAGGTTTGTGAAATAATGTATGTAGGATTCCCACTGAGAAATTCAAATAGTCTTTTCAGTCTGAATGCACACGCTTTGATTCATATTTTCTGATGGCTTGCATGGTGCCTGATGTGAAATCTAACATGCATGTATTAAAAAGTATCATTCTCTATGCAGTCTTGGTGCTTTTCAAGTAAATAACACCTCAAGGTGGAATTCTTGGGAAATTCGTAATGAAGCTAGAGAGTTGGAGTTATGCTCCATGCCTCCTGTTCCCAGCCAAATGTTATGTATAACAGTCTAATGTTGTTGCCTGCTGAAGAAAATTATTGAATTGTCTCAAAAAGGGATTCGTTGGGGTGGAGGCGAGGTATATGAAAAGAAGAAAAAATAAATGGTTAGTGACAGTGTTCATAGTATATCTTCCAAAAGTTCACATTTTATGTTAAACAGCTATTCTTTAGTTCTTCTGTGTTCTTGTACAGTCTTTATAATTTAAAAACTTTAAAATTCTTAAAACCCCCAAAATAATAAATGCATCTGACAGAAGAAGGAGAAAGAAGTAAGGCAGGGGGTGTGAGACAGGAGAAAGGCTAGAGCAAGTTAGAGACATAAAGCATAAGCTGTATTTATAGATTTACAAAGATGCTTTCCTTCAAACAACACCCCTTCTGCTGTTTGGAGGAAAAATAGGTGATTGTGTAAACAGACTAAAGCTATTTTCATAATTACAGATTACTTGACGTTGCACATCTCAGCAAGCAGCAAGTTTTCTTGCTGTACAAGTTTCATTTCGTGTGTGGTAACAGCAGAATTGCTCTCAGGCAGACCAAATTAAACGAGCAATAAAAATCTGAAATACGCTATTTTTATTGCACAATGACATTATTATGTTGTGTATCTTCACAAGTGACTTAAAGTATGAAACTCAAAACCCAAAACATTTTTACTATAGGGAGGTTTGTAACTCCTTTGGGTGATCATGCAAGTTGTGAGTATATGGATTAAGCAAGTCTTTTACTCCAGGAAGCAACTATTTCTGTGAACAGTGTCAGAGAAAAAATATTGATCAGAATTTCAATTAGTGAAAAGCTGAAACCGCATTTGATCTTGCTTATTTTCAATGTACAAGTGATATTATCAAAGGTTATTTTAATATATTACTGCATTGGTTGAGCAATTCATAGTTATAAATCATGTTGAGATGTAGATCTATATTAGTCTTGTTACTTACAGATGGTCTCCTTGCTTCTCAACAAAGAACTTTTTACCTTGTTGAGACTAAAAGCACAAATTCCGAGTCCTCATATCATTACATTAGCTGTGGGGTTTTTTAGGCACAGAAATGCATGGCCAGATATACTCCACCAGTTCCTCTTATATTTCTTATTCAGACCTTTTTCCACACCACCCTCAGGAGGAATGTACTGCTTGTCCTCCCTCCACAGAGACCTACCAGTCCTGTGCATTCAGCGCAGCGGTCTATCTCCAGTTTTCCACATTTCAACTTCAGGGCTCACCCCTTTGTCAGTCTCCTGGCTACCTCTGTGAAATATGTGAATGATCACTCAAGGGATATAAAAAGGAAAATTCACTAGAGTTAGTCAACATACAATTTTTGCTCCGCATTACCAATATGAGTTAAAAAGATTTTTTGAGCTCTGGATCAGGCAGGCCCTCGTTGCTTAGGCTGAAATTGGTGACTGTCTTATCTACAGAAGACTTTTACATTTCCTCCTTTGTTGTTCATGCTCATTTTTCTGTGAGTGGAAGATAATAGGCAAATAGAACTGAAAGAAGAAAGGCAATGATAGGTTCTGACCCACAAAATAGCTACAAAATCCAACCATGCTTTCCTATTATTTAAAATACTCTAGCAAAGTGATTGCTTTTTAAAGTTAATTTCAGAGGTAGCTATTTCACCCAATTTACTTCCAATTTTTCAATAGACAAGAAACTCGACTATTTGGCTGGATAGCAACTTGTAAAGAGTAGTCTTTCACATGACAGCACAAGACTATTTACAGCACAAGTCTAATTATCAAACATCTGGTTTCCATAGCAACAGAAGGACACTCACTATACAGAAATAAATTGCACATTCGTTTCAAGGCTAAACCATATCTAATTAAGATGCAAGCTCTCAAAGCTTGGACTAAATCGAATCAAAACTGTAGTGATGAGGTACTATGAATATAATGTCACCCCAAAAACATCTAAAACATGGTGGCATTTTGATGTGTGTTTTCAGTAAGGATTTTCCTATCTTTAAATTAAAAGGCAGGATAAATATACCTGCAGCTAAGAAAATTTCAGAAACTTCTCCTTTTGGTTTGCTGATGGACAATTCCCTGTGCATGACAATTTGTGAGTTGTTTTCTAATTATCATTCCTCGTTGGGGGACAAAAACTCAGTGAAAACCTTCATTTAAAGTCATACTCTAGCTTTAGGCAGTCATTATCCAAGCAAAATTACCATTAAAGTATTTTTATTTGGGGTTATTTTTTTGAGACTGGCGATCCAGTGTCTGAATTGTTACTTTGCAGCGGCTTTACATCAGTGACTGCTGTAGGGTGTGTAGCCAAAGAATACATTAAATGCAAATTCAGCAATTCTAAATTCAGCAATTCTAAGCTTAAAAAAGGAAAAACACAGATACTTGAGCTGCCCAGCTATTCCACTGGCATTAACTATGATTTTATAATACTAAATGATTGAAAATGAAGGATTTAGTCCAAATAAATAAATAAATTTATTTATTTATTTGTGTCTACACAGTGCAGGAGGTCACATTATATAATCAGAATGGTCAGAGCTGATCTTAAAATTCTATTAAGAGATATACTATGCTTCATTATGCAAATAAAAATTGGCCTGTGTGAGAATGGTATCAGTTAGTTGTAACAACTGTATGTAGGATTTCAGCACTTGGACACATATTATGTTTATATCTAATAAATTTATCTTCCTTCTTGAGTTATACAAGTTGGTTTTGGCGGTGATACTGTAACAATGAAAAAACTCTGCTTTCTTTTCCACATTACCCTTTTCTCAGCACAGAAAAATTGTCAGGTTTTGAAACTTGCTCTGACGTTCAACACATCCACACTCTAATGATCAAAGTAGCAAAAATTACTTGTAGATTGCATCCCTCTCAAGGAGAAAGCTTAGTTGGCTGTGATCTCCTATTCAAGTTTTAGTGTGTGCATGGTGTGTGTGAGCAGGGAGGGCAGAGCTTTGAAATAAAATGTTTCTACTTTGCATCAACAGTTTCAGATAATTTCTGCTGATGAAAGTCCCAAGGAAGGGAAACAGTAGTAAAGGCCTAAAACATTTAGGACCGTGCAGGCTAAAAGAAACACCTTGAAAGGCATCCAGAAACTATCTGGAAATGAAACCGTAGGCAGTAGAGTAGAATATTCTCTTTGCTATGCAAAAAGACAGCCATTTTTCTCACCTGCTGAAATAGGTGGCAAAGGTCTAGTACTACAGGCTCCATAAGCAGTTTTTACAAATTCTTGTTGGAAGAAGGAAAAAATATACTTTATGCAGCAGAAAATGCACCTGAAAAAAGAACTGTGGTTTCTTTACTAAACGGAAATATGCCTTACCATGGGATACTGAGGTGAATCATAATTCAAGAAATTGCACCGTGAGTAAAAACTTTGCTCCTTGATTGGTTTAGAAACAATATTTCACTGAACAATTTTACATGAACTCGTCTTCAAAACAAACAGGCAAGCAAAAATGTG
This sequence comes from Burhinus oedicnemus, assembly GCA_008921705.1. NCBI lineage: Eukaryota > Metazoa > Chordata > Aves > Charadriiformes > Burhinidae > Burhinus > Burhinus oedicnemus. Next base: position 2,218,794 of record VFFE01007705.1, read on the forward strand.
GAGTCCAAGCACTGAGTAATGTAACCATCCGACCATCCATCCATCCATCCATCCAGGCAGTCAATATCCCTGCCAGTTTCTTCTGGTGTCTCTTTTAAATGGCAACAGCGCCTGGTCCTGGCTGGGCTGAGTCTCGGGCCGCAGCGTTCACCTTGGCTGCAGTCTTCACTGGGTAGGGGTGAGCTGGCAACTCCTCACTGTCTTTTCCAATGAAATAGAGTTGTAGAGCTGAGTGTCAGTCTCGTAGCTCCCACAGACGGTGACAAGGATTGGAAGGGACAAGTAGCATAAACAGAGATTATTTAAAAGGCTGAAGTGTCCAGCAAGTGTATTTCAGAGATACTCCAGAGCTTTAAAATTCAGAAGTCCCAATCTTTGAGAGAGAATGAGGCAAACTGAAAATGGTACAGAATTGATTTGTTCTCATGACAATGGAAATTAAATTAACCCATTCTTCTCATGAAGTGAAGATTGTAATCAGTGTATTAACTTCTAAACGCTGAAGCTTTTAAGTCAACCAAATTGAAATGAAAAGGGAAATAAAGTGATTATGCTTTTGTTTATATGCTTCACACATTCTTTTAGGGACCAGCATGACATTTATGGTATGCTATTTTCTGCTAGTTAATGGCATGCTATTTACAATGTGTCGGGTTTTTGTACAATACATAACAATTGGACAAATCTGCAGTCAATGTTTTTCCATTTCCATAAATATTTCATTAAAACTGCTTTATTAGGGTTATATTCTTGCTCGGTTGGGTTGATCCTTACACTAAAAGTTTCCCCACTGTTTCCCCTATAACAGATAGAATCTGCCCTGTGACTGTTTTTTACTGGTGAAGTGAGACACTAAAAATTGAATTTCCATCTCTCTTGTATAATCAGTTCTCCAGGTCCCGTTTTATAACATGAATATTTCTTCTACCACTAATTTCTACTAGATATCAAAGCTCCTTTTTAATTTACTGATCCTAGCTTAAATATCTTTTTTTTCTTGTTTTTTTGTTGTTGTTTCTAATGAGCTTGATGCTGCTCAGATTAAAAGAGGCTTGAAAAAAATCAGCTTTAAATCAGCTTTGATCTCCTAAGGTGAAGCATATTTTTGTGCAAGACTTTTTCCTCTGAGGCATGATAACAGTTGAATTGATCTGGAGGGAAAAGAAAAAATAAAAACAGGTGGGTGAGAAAATGAAGAGGAAGGACATGTGGGAGCTTATAATGAAAATTAGATCTGCTTACATTCGGTTTGCGTTAACAGCCTTTTTCTACATCTTATTTAAAACACATAAAGAATTCAGGACTCCATTGTTCTAAATCTTCTGAAGAAAAGTAGCTGATTTCCCAAGCACTGGAATAAGAATTTGGCATGCTAAAGCTTTTTCTTCTCTTTGATATAATAAAATGTTCTTTTAATTGGGTTATTCTCAAGATTACAAATTAATTAAAAATTAAGAGAAAGTGAAGAAACCTTACATTGCATACATGTCCAAATAATTACCTGGTTTGTCAGAGACTAGTTAAATACTTTTAAATTGTTTAAATAGTCTAATGCCACATAGCAACCTAAATCTAAGAATGGGACATGTCATTCTAGGTATCATGTACACATGTACTAGGATTAGTTTCTGTCCTGAAAAGCCTGCTACCAAAATTTAGCCAAGTCAAATGAACAAAACTGAGTGTTAACCTGGCAGGGGCAGTGAGCTATCAGGTTTGGTATAAGGAGTATCATGAGTCACAACATTCCTGTTTCAAAACCATTGTCAGTTGCTGTGTTTGCAATTTTGGGGAAAACAAGATTTGAGAAAGGATTTTTAAAAAGTCAATGCATGCGCATCCTGGGACTCCGGGGGGAAAGGGGGTGTTGGGGTTTTTGCTTGCTTCTTTGCTTTGCTTTCTCAGGGAATTCTTCTCCTGCGTGGAAGGTGACAATGTTTTACTTGCTTAAAAGGACAGTGACTTGGGATTATGTTCATCGCATATCACAGCTTTACTTTCAGTATCGATGATAATTATTTATAAAGGCGTAAATGGAATTAGACATCTGACTGTCCTTTGTGCCTTTGAAAACTTCACCCTCCATACATAATTTAGTGCATACCAATTAGTTTTTCTCAGTTTGGTTTAGAGATATTGAAATAAAGTTGCATCAGGAAGAAAGGGCTGTTAGTTTTTGGATTCTTTTCCCTTTTTGTCAGAGATTAAAATCATATTGTGCTTTCCTTACAGTGGATAAATAAAATTTTTGTTTTAGTTCTGGCAAATAGTGCTAATAGTGCTCTGTTAATATAAAAGCATTGCATTCTCCTGCTCAAGGTGACTCTAGATTTTCTTTGCAAAGCTTGGACCTGGAAAGTTAACACAGCCTCAGTGAAAGAGGAAACCACTCCCAGCCTGTGCTTAGAGCTCCTGACAAATGGGGTTTAGGCTCCTCTCATTTTTGCTTGCTAGGGTAGAGTAGGTCCTGCTCTTTTCACATGGCACAGTCCTTGTCAAGTTTCAAAGTCTTTTTAATTTAGATTGGGAAAGTGTCCAAGCTTGACCAGCTCTGATGATTCATAATACTGCGCATATTGCAATAAAATGATCAGATATATTTCCAGAAAGAAAAAAAATCAATGGCAGAGAAGCAAATCATTGTATAAATATCTTACTAGTTTTTGTGGCTGTAGAGCCTAAAAATATGTAAATAGAAGTCTGAAAAACAAGAAATGTTCTGCTCCTAAAGTCATTACTTCTTAAAAATACAGGTCTCAGGAGCCTAACTCATGACCTTCAAATGCCCAGAGCTGATGTTGCTACAATGGTTATTGACCTCAGGGCCTTCTGAATGTCCTCTGGATGAGGCAAGGAAACAGGAGGCAGATGACTGACACAGACCATCATCTCCTGTTATTGCATGAACATGGAGGAAGTCTCCTTTGTCAGGAGGATCTGTAATTGGAAAAGTTGGAGCCTGTTGTATATTGCTCATAGCAAGGGGAGCAAAGGCTCTGGCTTTTCCTTTCCTAAGGAGAAGAGAGGTTTCAGGAAATTTTTTTGTGTGGAGATGCTGCCAATTAGAACTGTGTGACAACACAGTGTTCAGCTGGGCTCATGCCATCTCAGTTTCCCTAATTAAAAGAAGGTTATATTATGACCAAATAATTAATTTCTGACAAAAATGAAGACCAAGTTAAAGAAAGAAGAAGAATCAGAAAAGTTATTGGAGATGAGAATACAGATACAGGTATGTCAGAAAGGTCAAAGGCTGAGGGATCTTCAAATGTAAAATTCTGCAAATGTGATACATTGCTGAGAATGCCTTATCTGAGAATTGCTCATTTATCAGAAAGGCAAGCAGCTATGTTTTAGCTTTATAGATAAATCAACATTTCTTTATCTCTCTTAATCCAAATAAAAGCTTAATTTAGAGATGAATCAAGCAAATCCATTGAGGAACTTTTATGCAACTGCCAAGTAGCAATTTAATTTTATAACAACCAGCAGAGAGCAGTGCTACTTTGCAGTCTGAACATGATCACATTACAATCTTGAAAGCTTTTTGAGCAGAAACTTAGCAAAATTCTATCTAGACCTTTTACAAATAGGTCTTTATACAAGTTATGATTTTATATCAGTTAAGAACTTTTACTAGTTTTCTTCTGAAATTAAGCAGGAGTAACTGGAAGTATTCTGGCAAATATGGAAAAGGAAATAGGGGAAAGAAATTTCGTTTCTGTTTCTAGAATTCTTTTTGAATAACCCATATATGCAAATTTTCTCCTTACTCATTTAAATGTTAGATCAAAATGCTGTAGGAAGATTTAAAAAAAAAATAATCCACCATCAATTTAAATTAAGCAATAGATAAGCAGAACAGATCTCATACATGATTACCAGCACTGCCAGTGAGGTCTCCCAATTTCTTAGTTCCCCCACTGTCTGGATGCAGTGAGGTTGTCTGAAGTTAAATCATGAAATGGGGACAATTATGACAGGTGGAAGAAAAAATATAATGTTTAGAAAATAGCGAATACTCATGGAAAGCTTTTTCCCCTCATTCTTGAGGCTTGTTACACTGAAGGTATCTTTAGTTGATCAGATATCCATGTTGCAACGTAGCTTCTTTGAGATATGTCTATCCAGAAAGTTATAGATTATTTGAACAAAGTTGTTCAAGGTGAAGACCAGCAGGTTTGATCTTCACAGGATACTGCATACAGAATCTAAACCTAAAGTAGTACCATAATTCTAGCCAGCATAAGTGGCCATAAATAACAAGTTGCCAAATTAATCTGACTGAGCAGATTAAACACACTATATGTACTTAAAACCAATCGCAAGTAATGTTATTAATCATGTCTACTTCCTGGGAGGTAAAATTCCCAGCTGGATTCTTCTTTTTTCTTCTTTTTTTTTTTTCCCCCACCTCAGTCCCAATTTACAAAACTTCAAGTGGATTAGAGTTTTTGAACAGTGGGTTAGAGGTTTTTTTTAATTTTTCTAACAATACTTTTAAAACATTTGTATGATTATTAACTTGCCATCATGCATTATTATTCATAGGATTCTATCTGTTGGGATTATTTTCTTCTTGGGCCATCCTGAGGTGCTTAGGAGACTCTTCATCCACAAACAGTATCTAACAGTAGACTGAATATTTTTATACTCTCAGTGACAACGTAATTAATTTTAAAAAAATAAAATGGATGAGATGTCAAATCTGTGTTGCAGCTCTTAATCTGACTCCTGACTGTGAAAGAGCAACGCAGAATCCTTTAGGCATGAAGGGAGGTACCCTAAGTAGGCTGAAATCATCATTATCACTTGTCACATTCAAACTTGTATGACTGCAGCATTCAAGTCAGTGCTCTGAACACACCAGAAATCCAGTGATTTCTCATTGTTTTGATTGTCCTTAAAATAATGTAGTTTATATGGTAATTTGTGGCATCCAGTGCAGCAAAAGGGAATATGCAGATGGCCATATAAACATAGCCCCAAAGGATTATCAAGCTATAAATTAATTAGGTGGCATCCCCACTGTAAAAGGAAGGCTAAGACCTCATTAAAAAGGAGGCTGGACTATAACTCATGCCTCTCACTGGGTTAGCTAATACCTCTGAGTTCAGGTCAGAAGTTCTTTTATGCACCTGGCTCTAAGTTAACTCTTCAGCAAAGGCATGCTCTCACCGCTGAATCTTGCAGGCAGTAAATGTAAGGTTACAGCACATTTGCCATTACTAATGGATGCAGAACTAGGTTCTTAGGGGACTACCTGCACACACAAGGAGGACCTTTGTGTGGATGAATCTCAAGCCTGTAATATTTTGCTTTTATATCGTTTTGTGGTTAACAGTAAATACTTTATATCTTAAGTACAAACCTTCCTTAAGAATTGAAAGGTGCTTCATGGAGGTGCATGTTTCCATGCAATAGCAGCAGCTTTTTGGTCCTCTTGAATTGGTAAACAGTGCTGAATAATATAGGTTGGAATACTGAAAAAAAGAACTGTACTTGTAAACATACATCTGGCAAGTATATGACATAAAATGTGTTAATATACTGTAGACAGAGAGTGGGCAAACAAGGTATTTCTCCATAGATGATTCATTAAACCTGTCAGTGGTACTGACTTGGTAACAGTTGAAAAATACAACTGTGAAGTACTTCAAAGAGAAACACACAACATTTGGGTTAGACGCCTATTGCCTGACAGTATGTGATCTTAAGTGCAACTAGAGAGATCAAAGCTCTGAACGGAGGAACTGTTAAATCATTTGCCACGTGAACTGTTTTGTGAATTGACTGGCTAATGCAAAGTTGTCTAACTCTCCTTTTTATCTTAAAACATTGATGCTAATGTTTTAATTTTGTGGATATAGCTATATATAATACAGTTCTGAACTGGACTATGAAATGAAATACAAGTAAGGATAGCAGCAGGAAGACAGTGGTCTGGAGACAGGGTACGCCAAGGTCAGTTGTAGTCATTGCCCTGCAGCTGCAAACCTTTTCAGAAAGGGAATGGATGAAGGAAGGTGATGAGTCATGAAGCTGGACAGAAAAAAAAGAAACATCCTCAGGGATATAGACTCTGCTGCTACAAGCTTATCAGTGAAATTTAAGCTGCATTCTGCAGCCTGACCCTGGTGTTAGGCTGGATTCCACTCTCTTTGCCAACAAAGTGGTCACAAAGGCCTTATACAATGCCTTTTTCAAGCATTCAAAATGTCCTGCAGACATAAACCAAATGTGATTTTTCCCCCTGACACATCTGCTTTAACCATGAGTCTATAGTTTCAGTGATCCTTCTTTTGTTGTAAAACAAAATTCTCTGCAAGACTATCAACTTAATCACATCCCAGAACCCGCAGTGTGTCAGTTTCTATGTGAGCTGGTCAGAGAAATGTGTTCCACGTTTCTGTAGTGTCTGTGACACTGGCATGGATCAGGATCTGCTACACTGCAGAAGTCACAGGGTAACTGCACAACACAAGTTCTTTGGATACTCAGTTGTTTGGCCTTCTGGTCAATTACTTATGATTCAAAATCTAAGCTCTTTTAACCCTCCCAACACATTCTGATGATGATTTGTGTGACCTTAGTGGAAAGAACTGTACTTTTAAAATTTCCTTCGTGTGGTAATGCAAGCAAGGCTTGTGATAGGTCACAAAAGGCTTTGTTTGAGTGTGTCTTACACTGTTGAATTTGGTTTTGTGTTTAAGTACATTGTGCCCCTGCTGAAATCTTTTGAATTGGATGTAAAGGACTTTGTGAGAATCCTACCATTCACAAAACATGACATATGTCAATAAACAAAAGGCTCCCAGCTTCTCCTAGTGAGGAGAGGAAGCAGCAAGGATTTGTAATAGCTACTGTAACTCAACTGCAACTCAATCAAATTGTCAGTGAAAGAAAACTCTCATAAGGATCAAATTCTCTAGGAACTACTGCAGAAGGGCAATGAACTCAGAAGCTGGCTGAAAAAAGTAGCCAAGAAGTGAACTGGAAGATGATTTCCTCAGATTCATTGACAGACAATCTGAGGACACTGTCTCCATCTAATTCAATTATTCTGTGGTAGCATATGTTGACAAATAAACAGCAAGGCAGAAAATCATTTGACATTGATGGAGGTGAAGAAGGGAATTCTTTCAGTGGTTTTCTAATTTTAAATTTTTAAAACAAATTTTAAGACTTGACTTGTCTAGAATTACAGTATGAGATGGGAATGGATTTTCTGAAGAACTGACCCTGCAAATACTAAACTGCATAGCATGTCTCTTATGCATCCATGGCAATTTAACTCCAGGCATTCCAGGAAGACAGAAGGACATGTAGCTTTGCTCAATACTTTTTTTTTGTCATTCAGACAAAAATTACCAGAATTCTTGTGACTATGTAAATTTTTTTTCTCTTTAGCCCTCTTTTTTCCAATTGTCCACAGTCTTCTGAAAATTATCTTGTGGGTCTGGAATTTTTCATACTTAAAAGAGATGGAGATGGCTTATTTTGAAAACAGATTTGATTCGGTCAAATGCAAAGGGAATAAATGTTTTCTTCAGTATAAAGCAAGCCTTCTGAAATGGATTAGGATGCTGATACAGGTCATGGAAGTGGCCCTCGTGGAGCGCAGGAAGTGAGAAGTGTTTAAGCATTTTGAGATGATCAGGTTGAAACAATCTGAATCAGTTCTGCATGGCACACAGCGGCATTTTTTATTTTTTCTACTGTGCGATGGCAGTTGTCCAGCTAAAGGAAACTGCATTACAAATATATGTGACAACTCCCTGGGCCCAACCTCTCTCAAATTTAGCTGCCTAAACTGTATGCATCTAGACTGAGCTAGCTGGTTGTCTTAGTTGCTTGTTTAGTCAAAGGAAAGATGTATATTTTTCCAGTGGGCAGTTCCTCTGATCCGTTTGAGGACACTAGATGAATGTTTTAGACTGGATGCCTACTGCTTAGATGTCTAAAGTTAGGCAAAGTAAATTCCACTCTTATTCATACAATGACAAAAGGAGAGGGAGGACATGGGGCCTGGGCCCTTAGCCCCATAAGGTGTGCGGGGTTTGGTGGAAGCTGAGGTTCTCCCCACATATGGAGGCATCCCAACCTATGCTGCAGGAGTCCCTCTTGCTATACAACAGTGTAATTCCAGCTTTTGAAATTCAAAAACATCAAACCGTTGATAGAAATATACATCCCTAAACGGTGATGACTCTTTTGTTGATTTTTTCTTTATATTATAAAAAACACCAACAACAAATCTCGCAGAGGCATAGTAAAATGTACTTTTATGCACAGGTAATAATGCATTATAAATAAATGAACAGTATCACAAAGTTGAGTTCTGCATAACTGAGAGATTTAACTGTTTTCACAGCCTTCTTAAAAAGTAAGTTTTATTTTGGTTTTGATTTTTAGACTTCATAGAAAAAGATGCCTGTGCCCAGGTAGACTGACCATCTTGCATGTACACAGGTCTGGTACAGGGCACAGGGATAGTCATAATCAGACTTTTCTAGCTACCCAGAAAAGTATTCATATGCATAAGTTTACTATTGACTCCTTTCTCATGATTCTGTGGTGAGTATCACTTATACAACTTCAGGTGCAATTTCACATACCCATTTGTTCAGAATGCTGCAAGCACAAAATACAGGTTCTTGAATCCCTTCCTCCCATACTGAATTCAGAGACTGTTACTCCACGCATAACTGCATGTTGTTTCTAAATAAAAATTCATACAAAAACCTGTTAGTCTTAGTGCCAAAAAACACCCATAAAAGTTGAAGAGAAAGAAGTGACCAATGGCCTACACAGTAGGGAAACAGAATTCCTACAATAGCTGAAGTCTTCTGCTGAGAAGCATATAGTTATTTCTTTCTCAATATACTTTTGATTATGGCAATGTGAACATAAAATTCAACTTTGAAATGTGAAGCTGTAACTGAACCCACAGCAACACTCTTATCACTCTTACCTATCTTATTTTGAACAGCATATGAGCACACAACTTGAACATTACATTCTTACAAGTGACATTTTCTTACCAATCAGTTTTCCTTAAGGCTTGGGCAGACTCTTAAGGCAGCATAGATCAATCTGACTAACAAAACTTTTGTTAAATTCGATAAATGTGAGAAATGTAGTGCAACAGCTTTAGATTTTTTTTAAAGCGTTTGATACTGTAAATCACACTATACTATCAAATAAATAGTCACTGCAGGGTAGTCATGGGCATTATTTATGCTGGTTGAGGTCTTATCTATCTAGTGAGAAACAGACTGTAATATCAAGCTCTCCCACACCAGGTTTTGCTGTGGCAGGAAATTGCAGAACGCTGCTAGGAATGGGACAAACTCTCTGAAGACAATTTAAGAAGGCAGTGAACTAGCATGATCCTACTCCCAGAAGGAACAGATGCTTTTTTTGTATAGCCTCTTTCTTGCCTGCTGGCTCTAACATTAGGAAAATCCCATTGAGAGGCTTTATAGCATTGACTTTATCCCCTGAAAACACTTTCTCTTTAGAAAAGACAAAGCCTGTTGTAAACCTTTGATCTTATTATTCTGTGTGGAGTCAGTATGAATTCTAACACACTAAAATAACATTATCAATCCATTATCACTCCTGTCATTTCTCCCCTGTACAGACAACCAGAAAAGTCCTTTCTTGAGGGGCTGATTCACCTTTGTATCCCTGTAGTTTGGGCTGGTGGAGTCAGCTTCATTTTTGCCATTATAGGTTTGCATCATAATTATGATCACCCTTTGGACTTAGATGTTTTACCTGTATAATAAAATGCAGTAAGGATATTTTTTGGTATGAAAACACCTTTCATCAGAAGATTCTGAAAAGTCCAGTGGGCAGTAATTGATCCCACAAAGAATTACAATGTATTGACAGTTAAACCTTGAGTAAGAAATTTGGGAGAGTTTCTGTTTTCAAAACACTGTTCAACAGAGAATAATTCTTCAAGGTTGTGAGTACTGAGTTCATAACAGAATTTGGCCTTAATTGTTTTCATTTTAGCAGTCAACATATGAAAATTGTGTTTTGTCTACATGAGTTAAATGATTAAATTTGGCATGCCAGGAATAGAACTGAGATTACTAAACTACTTGACTTCTGTGCTTTATTTAACTTCTAAGTCAAACAGCTAGTCTCCTGTCTAGATACGCATGAAAAGCTTAAATTAAATTCCTACTGGAATCCCTATTTTGGTAAAAGATGGCTTAAATAAAGCTATATCTCAAAAGGGGTTGAAATGCATTTCAAAATGATCTGAATGAATTTGACATCTACAGAACACTTTCTCCTTATTTGACTTCCTTGTAATATTTAAGTCATAGTTAAAATGGTTAAAAGCTAAATAATGTTTATTAGAATGATAAAAATGAAATATTTGCATCTAATGAGATTTGAAAGTTCATATGAATTCAAAATAGGGTGGAATTTTAGAATTTAACTTTTGGTCTAATTCAAGACAGGATTTTTTTGAAATAATTTTTGCTGTACTGTATAACTCTCCTATCTAATTCTACTCGTATCTCTATATTAAAGATTAAACTTCTAGCAACCAAACCGTCACCTGTGTGCAGTGTAGTACATATAGTATGTTAGGTATGGTACCCAAGTACTGTAAATGAAATGCTGTAATTAATTTTTTCACTTCATTCTGTTAGTATATCATGTATAGAAAAAAAGAAAAGGACAAGATTGTTACCCCCTTGGCACATGGATTAAACAAATTTCACTGCCCATAGCTGTCCACTCTATTGTGTTCTTTGAACTCAACATGAATTCAGAAAGGCTTGTACCTTTGAGCACCAATATTTTGTATATATACACTCAACCTGCTGGAACCAAGTAATTTTTAGTATAAATACCTGTATGTAATTATGTGAACAAGTATTTTCATTCACCCTTTGTTAAATTGCTTTGTTTCTTGCTTACATTTTTTTTCTTACATATATTTTCCTATAATTAATTCCCCAATTTATCCAAAGGTTCAGTTAGTCTGTGATACAACGGTAATTGAAATTACTGGCTGCGACATCGCTAACATGGATTTGTGGTGATCATTTCATATTTATGAAAAGACTCCTAATACACAGTTCTCCATGCTCCACATTCTTGGGTATATCTTATTTGTTGCTAGTTAGCTTAATAATGATAGACTAGGATAAGAGGAGAATTAGCTACCTGTGGGACTGGCTCTATATCTGTGCATGCTGCGCAAGGAGCTCTTGGTTTGGGAAAATTGGTTCGGTTCTTTTGAGAGTCGTTGAAAACTGACAGCTAAAAGAAAAGGAGAGGTACACAGATGACGCCTACTTATCAAGATGCTTCAGAGTGGGTGTCCATCCACTGTGACAGCTTTGTGTTCCTAAAAAGAAGACCTGTGGAAAGAGGGTGACAAGCTGAAAATGAAAGATATAATGTCCGAGATGAGACCATCCCTCTAGCCAGTGTGATAGCTCTTTCACCAAGGGTGCTCAGCAACAGGCGATCAAAAGAAGCAGTTGATAATGAGAAATTTAAAGGTGCATGGGAGGATCCAGGAGTCATGATCTGAGCTGGTACCAGTGACTTGGGGTCCTATATGAGTGATGCTCTGGATGGCTGTTTGGGCTGACCAATAGAAGACCAAAGTTATGATTTTCATGGTAGCATTCTCTCAAATGCTGCCAATTCCAGGGCATGAGGCACGAGAGGCAGGCAAGGATCCAGAGTTGTAGTGCACAGATGAGACCATGGTGTAGTGAGGGCAGGTATTTCAGTACATTAGGAACTGGGAAACATTTTAAGATGAAAAGAACCCATTAAGGAAGGACAGGCTTTATTTTAATCAAGGTGGAGACAGACTGCTGTCTCTGAAAATTAAGAAGGTCATACAGGATTATTTAAACTGGGAAAATGTTGACAAGCATGGAGAAACACCTGGTTCAGATTGATTCAACTTGGCAGAGTAACCTGGATGATATTCAGCACACCTCTGAAAAGGCTAGAAGGGAAACAAACAGAAATAGGGAAGGCAAGTCAGTTTGCCTAAAATGGCAGCTAACTAGCATGGCAAACCTAAACCAGGGCAAAACTAACAAATGCTGGCTTCTACACCAATTCTAGGAGCCTAAAAAATAAGATGGGGAAAACAGAATTTTTGGCAATAAACAGCAACCCTGATACAACCGGCATCTCAGAGACATGGTGAAAGGATAATTAACGGGATACAGTGTTGCCAGGCTACTAGGTTTGAAGGATGATGGAATGAGGTGTACAGGTAAGGGCATTGTCTGTGAAGGAAAATATAAAATTTAACAGCATAAAAATATTGTGGGAAAAGAGAAGCACTACGGTATTCTGGGTGGAAACACCATACTCTAATAATAATAAACAAATAGTACTAGGATGATACTCTGGGCTCTTTGATCTGGAGGATAATAGTGCTTAAGTAAGGTTGCAAATTTAAGACAGGTTGCAATAGCATGAGATTTTCGCTATACATATACACATACAGGCTGTACCATTGCTGCCTCAGGACAAGAGACTGAGATAAGACTGTTGTATGCAATAAATGACTGCTTCCTAAAACAACTAATCTTAGCACTCTCATGAAAAGCTGCCATTTGGGCTTTGGTTCTGAGTAATGCACAGGACCTAATTCAAATTGTATTAGTTGAAGAGCACTCTCCAACAGCAACCAGATTAAAATCAGGCTTAATATTGCAGTGGGAGAGAGCAAGCCAAATAAAACATGCATACAGAGATTCAATTTCAGGAAAGGGAATTACATAAAAATAAGGCAATTAGCAAAAATACCCCTAAAATGAATACTCCAAAAAGCAAGAAGCCTGCAAACAGCCTTGAGGATGTTTGAAAATACTGTATGAGAAGCCCAGGTAAACTGCCTAGAAAAAGAAAGCATAATGACCCAGTAAAAACCCTGTATAGCTAAACAGGAAACTTAAGAATGCTACTGTACAGAAAGGATTGACTTTAAAAAACATAAAGGTTGTCCAAATGAGGAGAGCAATAAAATCATAGCATATCATATGTACACAGGAAATTATATGAAATATAAATGAATTTGTAAAAGATACTCAGGTTGATAATAAAAACGTCTTTAAACACCTCAGAAGCTGGAAGCCAGCTCAGGAAACAGCTGGACCACCCAATGACAAAGGTGTTAAAGTGGCATTTGAGGATAAGGCCACAGCAGAGAATATGACTTTTTTTTTTTTTGTATAATTTTTTTTACCATTAAAGATGTTGGGGAGTTTCCAACACCCAGTGCATTTTTTGTAGCAGATCGGTCAGGGGAGCTGTATCAATTTGAGCTAAATATACAGGAAGTATCAGACCACATAGGGTAAGTTAGATGTCAATAAGTCACCAGGATCAGCAGCCATTCACCCAAGAGCTGTGAAGGAACTCAAATGTGAAATTGCAGAGCTGCTGGCCAAAATGTGTAACCTATCATTACAGGCAGCCACTGAGCCAGGGAACTGGAAGATTGCCACTACAAGTCCCATCCACAAACAGGGCTCCAGAGAGGATCCTGGAACTGCAGACCACTGAGTCTGTCTTTCACCTGTGGCAAAATGGAAGAGTCTGTATTAAAGGATGAGATTAGTGAGCACATGGATAAACACAGTCTCTAAGGAAAGAATCACCATGGCCTCTGGGAAGGGAAATCCTGCCTCGCTAACTTGTTCTGGGTACATGGTACATGGATACAGCTGTCTGAAAGGGTAACAGTGCTGCCCTGACCTGAAAAAAAATCCAGGTTCAGGTCATGGCAAAAAGGCAGAGGCTGTTGAAGCAGTACCAGAAAATGGGCAGGGCTGGCAGGATGACAATGAGCTCATCTTCCCTGAAGGCATGGACCCACAGAAGACCTGCCCACCATCAAACCTTCTCTGACACCCTCGTCTCCATTTTGCCCCAGTTAGGAGCTGAGGAGGGGTTGGTTGCAGAGCTGTAGATTCACAGATAAAGAAGTGTGTCTGTGCCCTGAGAGGTGTTGAGCATGGGGGAAGGAGCTCACTTGTCCCCAGCCACCAGGCCAGACCTCCTGACCCACTTGCCCAGTCAAGGAGACCATCAAGTTGATGACTTCGCAGGCTATCACAAGCATCAGGTCATCTGGATTTTTATCTAGCTTTGTAAGCGCCAACCTTCTCCCCCTGGAGAAGATAAAGATGGCAGGTCAAGAGGTGGCCTTGACACTCTCCCTCATGAGAGCCAACAGTCTTGTTCAAGATCCTGCAGAACTTTACCAAGCCTTCTGCAACAGTTTATAGTGCCTCAAGGGACCCCCCCAAAGCAGGGACTGATACCAATGTATAGGGATATCTATAGGATAGCTCTGATACCCCATGTCAACTGCTTTCTCCTTGTTGAGGGAGAGGAGGCAAATGACAGACCAATTGAAGGACGTTTTGGACAAGATAGGAGTTATCAAAGATGCTCTGTCATGGGACCACTTAGGTTGAATCACATCCTCCAGCATGGACACCAGTTGCAGCAGATGGACTACACTACAGTCTAGTGCTGAGGAGAGAAACTGGGAATTCATGCCTCAGCTCTTCAGCAATAGGGCTATTATGGCCCTCCTACACAATAAGGGGAGCATACCACACATTGAGAATTCATCCCAGATGTTGGCATGTTCCAGGCCAAAGTTGTTCCAGAACACATCCAGGCCAAACTTATCCCAGAACACATAACAAAACTCTGCAGTCAGCCTCACTGTGCATGGAGAAAAGCAAAAAAGAGCTACTGAGAACATGACCAGAGTGCATGTCAGCTCCAACTGGTCCTTGTTGTTCTCACTGGCCTTTGCGAGCCAGTGTGATAACCAATGCAGACGGTAGTATATGTAGAGAAGAAGCCCACACTAAAGGCCAGTCCTTTTTCATTCATCTGCTCCAGATCTATAAGAAGGGGTCTCTCCTCTGCCAAGAAGCAACCAATGTGTTTCTTGGCACTCCTCTTCTTCCCTGGAGTGTAAAAGTGCCTGCCATGATCTTTATCTCAGAAGAAATGGATGCCTGAACATACGGCAGCACCCAGATCCAGAGGCCTTTCAGGGTCCAGAATTTGTTCCACTTCTGATGTTCACTGAAAGGGTATAGACTGTTGTGCTGCATGGCCAGGCACCTCTCCAGTTTGCCAACTCTTTGCTCAGCTAGTCTGTCACCGTGTCCTTCTGCTGTAGGTAACCTTGTGGTTACCCGTGTACAGCTGCAGCAGAAGAGCTTGGCGTGTACCTTCCTTATACTTCTGTATCTCTGGGCTTAAGTGACTTAGGAGACATCCACATATTCCCAAAGAGTTTCTGCACTTACCACAGTCCCCGAAAAATAGTTTTTTCTCTTTTGATTTTGTGATATCAGTTCTCTAGTGTGCAACACCTTTTAAGACAGACAGTTGGCAAACAGTCTACATGCTATTTGACTATTTTGAAGAATGTGCTGGGGTGAGACAAAGATTCCCCAGTCTTTTTGTTTACTGTGACATCAGATGAAAAGTGCCTTGGTATTACCCAGTTACCTCGAAATCCCTATTAATTTATGTCAGGTAAAGCAAAATGCAAATGAGAATATTTATTTATATCATTCAAAATTGGCAATATCATGAAAATTAATTATGAAATACAAGAGTAAATACATTAAATAAACCCCATGCATTAATCTGTTACAGTGTGGTTAAATTGGAAATATCTCTCTCTCTCCCCCTGCCTCCTCCTCTCTCTTTCATTTTTCCTCCCTTCAGCTGACTTGCCCTCATTTTTATGAAGACCTCCCTATCAGGTCTTAACTTTCTTTAACCAATGGTAAAACTCTTCCCACTTGGCCTAGCAAGATGATGTTCAACAAGATGCATGAGCAACCTGAGAGTATCCTGACACAAAAAAGCAGACTCTTCCCTTTTGAATTATTACTTAATAAAGTGTTTATCAAAAAGGTGAATAAAAGTGTTTATGTTAATCTGAGCAGTAAAAAGTCACCAATTTCTGCCAGTTAACAGACAAGTTCTGTTTACCTGTGTCTGTCTGCAGCAATTCAGTTATTCTGAGTTAACCCCTTTTCAAAGGAAGTTTAGAGGAATAGTCACTGTTGTGGGAATTGAACCGAAGGAGGGAAAAAAGAGGTCCTTGAATTAGCGCAGGGTAGTGCACAGGTTTGGTGGATTGTTTGTTGGAAGAAAAATTTCACTACCATTAGACATTTTGAGGAATTTTAAGAGTAGTTTTTTATTAGTTTCCCTCTATTTTAATTCTGGTGTTTCTTTCTCATAGCATTTCCACATGAATTTCAGTCTTGAATTTCTTTTAATTTCTAAGTATATGCAGGAAGTTATTAAAACTTTGGGTGTCATATAATGGACAATGATCTTGTACAATTTTTGAGACACAACTTGATGACAAGCTCAAAAGCTCAAGGCAGACAGTTTGTGTTCATGATCAATTTACAGCAACACATCATAGAATCATAGAATAGTTTGGGTTGGAAGGGACCTTTATCTAGTCCAACCTCCCCTGCAATGAGCAAGGACATCTTCAACTAGACCAGCTTGCTCAGAGGCCCATGCAACCTGACCTTGAATGTTTCCAGGGATGGGGCATCCACAACTTCTCTGGGTAACCTGTTCCAGTGTTTTGTGTTATATCTAGTCTAATTCTACCCTCTTTTTACTTTAAAACCATTACCCCTTGTCCTATTGCAACAGGCCCTACTAAAAAAGTCTGTCCTCATCTTTCTTATCCGCCCCCTCTAAGTTGGAAAGGCTGCAATAAGACCTCCCTGGAGCCTTCTCTTCTCCAGGCTGAACAACCCCAACTCTCTCAGCCTGTCCTCATAGGAAAGGTGTTCCAGCTCCCTGGGCATTTTTGTGGCCCTCCTCTGGTCCAACAGGTCCATGTCTTTCCTGTGCTGAGGGATCCAGAGCTGGATGCAGTATTCCAGGTGGGGTCTCAACAGGGCGGAGCAGAGGGATAGAATCACTTCTTTTGACCTGCTGGCCATGCTTCTTTTGATGCAGCCCAGGACATGCTTGGCCTTCTGGGCTGCAAGCGCACACTGTCTTCTCATGTCTGGCTTTTCATCCACCAGTAGCCCCAAGTTCTTCTCGGCAGGGCTGCTCTCAATCCCTTCATCCCCCAGCCTGTATTGATATTGGAAGTTGCCCTGACCCAGGCGCAGGACCCTGCACTTGGGCTTGTTAAACCTCATGAATTTCACATGAGCCCACTTCTTAAGCTTGTCCAGATCCCTCTGGATGGCATGCTGTCCCTCAGGCCTGTCGACCGCACCACTCAGCATGGTTCAGAGATCAGTATGTTTCCATGAAGTAGGCTTATTTCTGAAAATCAATGCCAGTCGATACGCAACAGGCACAATAAAGCAATCACTTGTCTTTCCAAAAATTGATTTTGAAATTCATGGATTGCAAAAGAAAGAGAATTACTTGGATACTGAGGCCTTTTCAGGATATAAAGAAAGTAAATGATGAAACAGCATTCAGAAGAATTAATTTTTTTCCTGGGTATCCATTTTGACTCTCACTAGAATGTGATGTCTTGACATGCTGAATACTGCCAGGGGCAGAGGTTCTGGCATAAGCCACTCAACTCTCATGAATCATCCAGAAAAGTAATTGTTAGGGGAAAGACCCTGTAAAATGGGATTGCAGAACAATGAAATTAAATTAAATTTAAAATGGAATAAATGTGCTATGAGAGAAATGAACTTAGCCTTGTGACTATTAGAATTTAAGGGTCTTTTTATTATAAATATACCAGAGACAGGATAGAGCTGGTGAAATTGTTCCCTGCAAACCAAAGCTTGAAGAATACAATCTGCAGGCAATCAAAAAGAATGAGTTCACCAGCATTATCTTCTTTACCTTGTTTATAGCCTTCAGCATAAAATACCAAACTTGAGCATGAAATTCTGTAAGGTCTGTTCAAATGGGAGCATTACTAAATTGACAGTTAATCAGAAACAATACAAAACTGAATGAAGGTAAATGTAAAAGTTTTATGTACGCACTAGGCTTTGAGTCCACGTACTCCATGGAATGGAGCTAGAGATGTGTCTGCAGGATATGTGGCAACAGAATATGGAGGTACCAAGAAGGAGCTACAGAGATGTGTAGGTGACTAAGTCAGAGGTTAGAGATATGGGCGAATCCAAGCATTTCTTAATCACAACAGGAGATAAGTCAAAAAGCTGGAAAGCATGCAAGAACAAATATATCTTTAGATCATGTTACAGATTGGCTGAGTGGACATCTTTCTTTCTTAAACTGATGAAATGGAAGTTTTTTTAAAACTGCTACAAAAATGGCTAACCAGTCTTCTGTGGGGGGAAAAAAAAAGTTTATAAATGTGGATGAAGAAAGAACAGGAAATACATCCAAAAGCTGTCATTTACTTTGTTGCCTGGATATGCTGTGAATCATCAGAAAACTTGGAAACTGGCTTACAGGGGCTAGTACACTGTGAAGCACTTGTCCTTTATTCACATTAATAACTTATATAAGTTGGCGCCTTTAAATTCTTTTTCTAGTACAGTTATTTAAAGATTGAGCTGCAGCTGGAAATAAGATGCAACTGTCTTATGAAGTTCCCTTTCAGCATGGATTTAGAATTTGAATAGCTACAGAATTCACACAGCTTGGCAGGGCTCTACTTTTAATTTCTATGTTATTCAGGATTATGAGAATTATGCACTTGGTTTGTAATGAATGTGAACTATTCTCAAACAACTTACAGTTATTCTCTAAAAAATTTGGTGGCTACTCTCTAGTAATGAGTGCATTAAAAATCTTAAGCAAAAAAAAAAGCATAATGTAAACAAATAATAAATATTTTAACCAGTTACACTGTTAGAGCTGAAGTGGTTTCACACAATTTAAGTGTTAACATTGTGAAACATTTCTTTACATAGAGAATGGTGAAAACTGTGGAGTATCTAATAGGAGGCATCGATGTAAAAGCGATTCCCATTTAGCAGTACAAAAAGGAATTGTCCCTTAAATAACTATGAAGTAAGACCTGTACCCAGAGCTGTATGCATGCACATTATTATCAATTTCTGTCACTACATTCCATTCAGCCATTGCATGTATGTACACATACACACAGTTATAACTTCATAGGATAAAATGTTCTGAAATTCTCAAGTTCTAAACATGTTTGTAAGTCGTATGAAGTCAGTAATGCATAACTTGTGTGACACAAATAATGATCTCATAAGCTTCAAGTACATAAGCAGAGCAAAGGACTCTGTCCACAGAGTCTTTGCATTTTTTTTAATTAGCTCTGGAAATCACAAGAATCTGTGAATCCTAAATAAACATCCTTTTGTGAGAAAAGTATGACAGTTTTTTCATATTATTTTGCGAATGCTTCAGTTATTCAGATGGAGAATCAGTAAAAGTTTATTTCTGAGTAGAAAGTCAGTTGGAGTAGGATATTTCAGGTGAGCCATCTCCCCAGTAGCACAAAGGAAAGTGGTATGAGCAGCACTCATATGTATCTTTTTTCCACTGCCAAGCCTGTATGACCAGATTCATATTTACTCCCAGATCAACTGATATGAAGGAGTGCAGAGTCAGACTTATATCTTGAGAACAACAGTAATACATTTTATCCACAATGAAGAAAGGAAAAACAAAAGAGGAGAATACAAAATGAATGCCCGGTTTTAATGGCACACTGCTACAGGTGCCCAATTCATACGCTATATGAGTTACTGTAAACAATTCAGTTCCTCAACTTGCAGATTACCGACAAAGGAGTTTGTCAGTAATGTCAGGAGCTTGGGCTCACATTTTTCATTGGGGATGCTCTCATACAGTAGATCTTCCTGGCTAAGAGAAAATGATAAATTTATTGTTCTCAGAATGGTTGCCAAAATATCAATTTGCATTCACTTAACCACAGCTAAATTAATTTATATGTTAATTTTAAATGTCAGTTCAAGGAAGCATACCCTGGAATGAAAAGCATGTACTTGTGCCACAGAGTCACTAATATTTTATGCTTTATGAATGACGTCATTCTTAGAATTAAAAATTGGAAACTAGAGTACAGTCTTGATTATCACAATTATTATGCCCCATCCCTGGAAAAATTCAAGGTCAGGTTGGATGGGGCTCTGAGTAACCTGAACTACTTGAAGATGTCCCTGCTCATTGCAGGGGAGGTTGGATTAGATGACCTTTAAAAGTCCCTTCCAACCCAAACTATCTATGATTACCATCCTCAAAAAGGAGCAGAAAGGTGTTAGGGAGAGAACCAAGGCAGGGAGAGCTGAGTCTACACCTGATGCTGCTGTTCCCCTGTCATGTGATAGCATTGATAAATTATTTAATATCTGCTTCTATTATTCTGTATTATGTCTTCATGCGGTGATATCCTGTAGCAGTGTGCTCTGCCCTGGCTAAATATGTTTCATTTCCTTTGCAAATGGCTTGCTGCCATAGAAGATAATAGAAAAATAAAACTGCCAGGCTTCTACCTCCTGTCAGTTTCAATAGAATTTAGGAAAAAATAGCAGAATTTAATCTTAAAGACTTTCATTGTGGTCTTTCAGCATGACACAAACTGTAACAATTTATCCCTCAAACAGTTTATTTTAACACAATGCTAATTATGCTTCACCAAAATTCTCCTTAAATCTTACACTGGCCTTAGAGTGTGTTCAAAGTTTTAATAATGTTATGACATGGGAAAATCTTAATCAGCGTAGGAAGAAGAAGTAAGTTGAGAAATAACAGTTGAACACCAGGCTTAGATCAATAGGAGGTGTTCATAGCCAGGGAAGAAGGGTAGTAAGGAGGAAAAAGCCGGCATAAATGGAGACAATTTACATGAAATTTGCCAGATTTAGTATAAAAAAAAAAATTCATTTTAACGTTTAGCATTAGATCATCCTTCAAAGTTTTTGAGTTGTTATATCCAAGAGTTTTATTCATAAGAAAACAGGCTGGATTGATGGCCTGAGGCCAACGATATGAAATTCAACAAGGCCAAGTGCTGGGTCCTGCACTTGGGTCACAACAACCCCATGCAACACTACAGGCCTGGGGAGGAGTGGCTGGAAAGCTGCCCAGTGGAAAAGGACCTGGGGATGTTATTTGACAGCTGGCTAATATGAGCCAGCAGTGTGCCCAGGTGGCCAAGAAGGCAAATGGCATCCTGGCTTGTATCAAGAATAGTGTGGTAAGCAGGACTAGGGGAGTGATTGTCCCCCTGTACTTGGCACTGGTGAGGCCCCATCTCGAATATTGTGTTCAGTTTTGGGCCCCTCACTACAAGAAAGACATTGAGGTGCTGGAGCGTGTCCAAAGAAGAGCAATGAAGCTCGAACTGGGGTTGTTTAGTAGTCTGGGAAAAGGAGACTGAGGGGAGACGTTATTGTTCTCTACAACTACCTGAAAGGAGGTTGTAGCAAGGTGGGGCTCGGTCTCTTCTCCCAAGTAACAAGCGATAAGACAAGAGAAAATGGCATCAAGTTGTGCCCGGGGAGGTTTAGATTGGATATTAGGAGAAATTTCTTCACCAAAAGGGTTGTCAAACATTGGAACAGGCTGCCCAGGGAAGTGGTTGAATCGCCATCCCTGGAGGTATTTAAAAGATACATAGATGTAGTGCTGAGGGACATGGTTTAGTGGTGGACTTAGCAGTGCTAGGTTGATGGTTGGACTCGATGATCTTAAAGGTCTTTTCCAATCTAACAATTCTGTGATTCTATGATTCTATGATTCTGTGATTCTATGATTCTATCCCTGCTCAGTTCACCTCCTACATCTTGTCCTTCTATTTTCTTTTTTTAATCACTCAGTCCCAGTTCTGTGCGTAATACCACTTCAACACTTAACTTTTTTATGGGACTGTCCTACAGATGGTGAAGAAGGTAGAGCTGCATTCCTGTCCCTTAAAACCAGGACCATAAGGCTGTGCCCTCTCTTTTCAAGAGCCAAGCAAATCTGACTTTGGACAACATGTCTGTGTTCTTATTCTTTTCACAGAATGTGACAGAATAATTCCATTATTTGTCCACTTTTATAATATCATTTTTATTAGGATGAAAGTTTTGTAGATAAAACCTGTAAAGATGAAAAAAGTCTACACATACTCCACTTAGTAGGTATTATCCCTCAACTGTATAGAGTCCCAGCATTTACAGAGACAAATTCCCAAATTCTTTGTTCCAGTCTGTTTCATATATGTAAATATCTGATATAAGCTCAAGGCTTTACATGGTCTCTTTGACTTGCCTCCTAAACACGTATAAGGGACCATGTACAGGGTTGGGGGTGTTTTTTTGAGTTTTTTTTTTCCCCTCAGGCTTCTTTAACTTTCTGGGGATTTGCATTAATTGTATCATCATCCAGCATAGAACCCAAGAATATAAACACTCTTAACCATAATAAAAAATTCTTCAATAACGTATTTTCCACAGGTACAAATCATCAAACTTCTCTCAATATAACAAGAAGATGCTCATGCATGCAGAATCTTAAATCTGTCACATCCTTCCTAACTCACCAATCTCCTTTCATTATCCTTTCACAATATCCATTTGCATGCAGAAGAAAACTTTGTCATCCTGTTGTTCACTGAGCATGTGTGCTACAGCCTCTATTGCTTTAGTTTTTTACCTCTTGGTCAGACACTGTGTACTCTTGCTATTTTGTAAACTGGCTGCCACATTAGGACTCCCTTCTTGACTGGCTCTTAGGCTTTATCATGCTTTTGAAAACCATTAATAACTAACAAGGTTATGATCTGTCTGTGGTAGAAGCTAACACTTTACTGATATTGCAACCTGAAATAGTTTGTTATTTCAAAGCAGTGCCGAACAAAATAAGCGAACTCTAACACTGGTTGTCACTACTACAAATATGATTAATTTGCTAGGAGAATATCTGATAGAAATAAAAAGATAATTAAAATACATTGTGCGTAACTGGGATTGGACGCAGGATCCAAAAGAGCGCTTTTGATTTTCCTAACGTTAAAGCTGTCACAAATGGAGAAGCTGTAAACCAGATAGTCTTTAGCTCAGTCTCTCCCCCCAACTTCAGTGTTTGGCTTGTTTTATGGCCTGGGGAACACTAATTATTCAGGTCTGTATAGGTTGCAGGAGGCCCCCTCTGCCGTGGCTCTGTCACTAGTAGATAACTGGAAAATGTTCAACTTCTTTTACTTTGAGTGAATATTCTCAAAATAAATGTCTAGCCTAACCAAATTACTTGTTTTGAGTTTTTCTGGTTCTAGCAGGAATTTTTGAGGTTAATTTAGACTTTGAGTCATATTTTGAAATAAGCAATAGTCCAAGAAGTGCAGAAAAATTCTTCTAATTTTATTCAGATGAATAGTTGCTTAAACAGAATTAGTATTTCTCTTTTCTCTGGCTCATGGCACAGAAAACAACATGGAGGAATTAGCCTATCCTTGGTTTTGTTATTATTATTTAGCAGCCCACATTTTTTGTTGTCAATACAGAATCCTAAGTTGAAAATTGGCTACTTATTGTATAAATCTGAAATCTTTGTAATTTTCTTCCAGAGACACACAATTATCCCTGTGATAGGCTTTCCCTATTTTTTTTCATGTTAGCTAGTTTTGGTGTAAGCTTTTGGGGTTGGGTTTTTTTTTTTGCTATCCTTTGTAGCATTCAGTTTTGAACAAACTACTGTACACAAGAGCCCTTGTGAATAGTTTGTCCATTTCTTCTGCTCAGAAATGATCTGTGAAAAAATCAACATTTTCAAGGTGTTTATTTGCTTTTGCTCAACATACAGTAATTTCAAAAAATATTTTAAGCTAATTTCTTTATTTTCTGTCCTGTGTAACACTACCTAGAAAAGAAGAATTCTCTCTTACAGAAATGCAAAGGTTTCAAACTGTATTTGCATTTCGTTAAAGCTAGTGGGTCCTTGAAAATGTATTAGAATATTGAGCTGGGCTGGAAGTGCAGCGCAGCAACCTACATCGCTCTTGAAACTGGTTCCAGATTAGGGGATTTACTGGTATGTGTTTTGACTTCCTTTTCTATCCTGCACATTTGTGTTTCCCTCTCACACTGTGAGTTTTGGATTTGTCCTGACATGATATTGTGCTATAATCGCCCAGAAAGTTTGGTGAAGTGACATCCCACAGTACAGAGCAGCTTTACATCTCAGAGTGCCCTAGCCATGTGGCTGTTTGCTCTTCTGCAATTACATTGTCCCTTTTTCTTTTTTTTTTTTCCCATAAAGTCTACCTTAGACCTAAGAAAACTCTTGTGCAGCAATTTCTGTGAATAATTCTGGTTTTCTCAAAGTGGTGGTTTCTCATAATAAATGTGTAATTGAAAAAATCTTGAGCGGAGCTAGTCATCAGCCACATGACATTGCCATTTTCTCACTCTCAAAGGGGAAAATCTTCCTTTTATGTACATGCATCGCATTTACAGTTCTTAGTTTATCCTTGACTCCATGAAACATTAATATTAATATAAAGTTCTTGAAATGGCCACGACTTACCTTCACCGTAGGATTAGAACCAATAATTTTTCTTTCAACACTGGGGTAGCAACAAAATGTGTGTATGTGGCAACTGGGAATCTATAAATTCTTTTCTGAACAGTTTAGAGTTAATATATTTTCAGTTTAGGTGCTAATTCTGTTTGGCTTCTGAGATCAGAAGCTATATCTTAGCTCCTGTGAATACATATCAAGATCCTTCAGCATTTTGCTTCTGTTTATGAAACAGTTGTCTATTCTGTGAGTGAAGTGCACAGTTAGTCCATGGAGAGAATAGAAGTAATGTTTTTAGTACAATATATTTGGGAGTAAAAGCTTTTTCTTCTTTACTTCCATTCCTTCTCTGCACAGATAATTTTTTGAATTATATTTTTTCTGAAGACATTAATTGTATTTTTCTCCTTATTGGGATATCTGAAAAAGAGTATAAACATTCCTTTGGTTTTGTCTAGAAATCAATATGATTTTGAAAAGTTATTCACTTAATTTTCTACTGCCATTTATGTAATTGTGCTTCAGCAGTCTTTTAAAGAAAAAACACAACTAAAGAAACATTGGCCAGCTGTATAATATATTCCGAGCACAATTTTCCTGTTACAAATAGTCGTAAAAATATTCAATAGCTTTAATTACTACTGAAAATGGTGCAACAATTTCTCTCTGCAGAATTCAGGCTCGGCCAGCCACCATTTTCAGATCTCTTGTTGTATTTAGACAGTTGTACTCCCAGCGAGCACTCACATCTGTGTTTGACAGGCAAGGCCAAGCCAACAAAGAACTATGCAAATGCCAAATGCTGTTCCTGTGTCCACTCAGTTGCCTTTTTTGTTTAATGTACTCAGTGGTTCAATTTTGCCTTCAGGGCTCTATTGACTAGTCTGAAAAATAGGCAGAATTCTAGAAAACGCTACCCGTTGGTGCTTGCCTGCTTTGATACAGGAATGAATAACGATTAAACTGCCTTACATTAGAGCAATCAGAATAACTCCCTCCAAAAGAATTTGCTTCTTCATTCCTTCAGTGCCGGAAACTTGAGGATGGAGGGGCAATCACCAACAAAGTGGAGATACCGTGTTGTGAAAGATGAAAGTGGGAGGGGAAAAGAGTAAGTACCCAGTTCACCCTCCAGCCAGCCGCTGCAGGGCAGCACACCGGGAAGCTCATCTGAATTACTCACAGAAAGTTCATATACAAAGGGGAACTTGCCTATTGAGAAAGATCTAATGTCTTTCTCACTTGCTTTCTGTTCATCTAAAATCTTTATGATGGCTGATACTTACCTTGAGACTTTGAGAAGCAAACCTGGATTTAATACTAATGCCACTTTTATTCACAAGTGCACAGCATGAAAGGAAAAAGAGAAAAAGAAGAATGTTATAGCAAGGGATCCAATGTCCATCACCAGGTACTGTCCTTCCACCAATGTCATCCTCTTCCTCAAACCAGGTTTGAAGTGTCCAGTGGATAAATACCCTTCTTACTGTATTCCCACATTCAAGCTTTCAAACATGTGACTCCTTTTCAGGCTTATATATGGCAGTTTTATAGCCACAAGAAATCTTAGGTTTCTGAAAGTCTAGGAATCTTAGAATTACCCCTTTTTTATTGTCTAGCTCCATGAGAACAGTGGAAAATAAATAATAAATAAATATTATAATAAATATATAAAAAATAAATATTATCCCAACATTTTATTCCTCTATTTTAGTATTGTATAATGCTACACTGTATTTCTCTGACATTTTCTCTGAATTTCTAAATCTTCCCTGAAAAGCCACATTCTTGTACCATTTCTTTTTTCTGTTTGAAGTTTAACTTAAAATTAGAAAGATACCTTTTACTTCTGTGGTTCTTCAGAAAGAAGCCAAAAGATATAAATGGCATTGAAGCAAAATACCATAGAACAGAACTATTACTCCACCAACCTGAGAACAAAGATAAAAGATATTATTAATAGAAAACTGCCTTTTAAATCAAAATAAATATACCAAGAAAACCATCTAGCAAGGTGACATTAGAAAAGGTCCAATTTATAATTACGCAACAAAAGAGGCACTGTATTTCTGACAATGTTGTAGTCAATGGGAAAATATCACTGATTTGTTTAGGATTCAGTTACATATGAAAAAGTCATTTTGAATCACTGAATTGAATTATTTTCTTACCACTGCATTTCTACAGCTACCTTTGGCACATTCAGTTGCTCTTCAGGACACTGCAAATGACAAAACACTTATAAAACAAGTTAGTAGAGCAACAGGGCAGGTGAATGGCTGGACAACCCTCCCACTCAGGTAATGTGAATATCTGGCCAAGTTGTCATTGAATGGAAAGAATTTTTAGACTTACTTTCTGTCATCCCAGCTCAGCTAAGATAACATGATTGTTGGTTTCCTGCAGATTCAAGGCAAATTCCTGAGGCAAGATCAGAGAGGCCAGGAACCGTGTCACATAGAAAAATCCATCTTTCACAGTTCCACCTAAGGTGGTACTCCTTATGCATCATCTGGGCAGCTCCTACGGTCATGTCTCATTTGTAACAGGAGAGTACTCAGAAGCCTGAGTCACAGATGAGGGCATTACTGTCAAAAACTTGAAACAGTAAGACAGTGTCTATTCCAAAGCCATGTGTCTAAATTCACGGTGCTCCTCCACAGAATTTAGGACATTTGAACATAATGTTAAAATACCCAAACACACGTCCCCAAAGATGGGAGATGATTGACAGAGTAAAACAAAGGACATTCTGGCACAGTATATCAAATGATTGTTATCGGGCTGTTTCCAGCTCAGTCTCACTCACTCTAATGTTGTACAGAATAGTAGTATTTGACAAAAATAAAAGACTGTCATGATGTAACCTGCAGCAGATCTGACTGCCAACCTGAAAAAAAGGAAAATCTAGTACCCATACTGTACTTTTCTAGCATGCAGGCTGGGAGAGATAATAGATCAAAGACTTATAAAGTGTAGAACCAAGGAAACTATGGGGCCTTTCATCAAGAAGCTCAGACTATTCTGATGTGTTGCATTACATTCTGAGTATTTCCTCACTCTAGCATAGAAAGATGGATCATCTAAAGCCTGTACATGGGAGGGAGAGGAATGATGTAAAGACAAAGCCTGGAGAAATTCTTAATATGCTGTCTTTCTGTTCCTGTTCAGCAAGGACAAAAAAAAAATCCTTAAGAAAAAGTAAGGCTGCGGTTGGTGATATGGCTAATACTAAATTTCCTACTCAGATACAGTAGAGTTGGGACTGGTGGTTCATTGTAACTGTTCTTTGTTGATTAGAAACAGTAGTATCAGCAGGAGTTACAGCTACTGCATAACACAGAGGACTTGGACATTGACCTACTGTGCTACTTCATCACCTGGGGTGGCATTCATCTCACCCAACATTAGCCACCTAAAAATTAGCTGCATAATATATGCTAGTGATGTGGGTTCCTTCAATGGAGATAAATTAACCTCTTTGGTGTGATTCCTCTCATCCCTAGGTAGGTATTCATAGTGCATAAGATGGAGATGCCTCACTGTGAATTTGTCTACATGATTATGATAGATCAGGTACCTACATGTTAGGTGGATAAAGTTGGATATGACAAAATTCATGCTTATGCATTTGATAGTAATGACATGTCTTCACTGCACATTACAAATCCATGAAGGCATATCTCAATGATCTTATTAAAAGGCATCTTGGGAACCAAAGTAGGGAAATTTGTGACGAATGATTTATCCTGAGAAGACAACTGTTTTGCTCCAGAGAAGGAGCGAAAATCTCTCCATACCCTGTGCAAGTCACAGCAGTTACAAAAGAACGGTATCAATACCTACTACCTGGGAGGTTTAATACCCTCAAAAGATCTTCTATGTAAAAGTTATCACATAAAGCATAATGCAGAATACTAGCAATATCTAGGGAAGCTCGTTTTATTATTACTGTTCTTTGATCTCCACTCTTGAAAAAATAGGTAGCCTTAATTTTTAGAACAGTATTCTATTCCTGTGACACATGAATTGCCATTTTTCATTTGCTTAACAATGACAACTTATCTTTTGCAATAATAATTTACAGACAGTAATTTAAATACAGTCTAAAAGGTATCCAGTTTGAACAAATTTGAGATGCTAGTTTTGCCCAGTTGCAAAGAGTGTTAAAATTTGATTTTTTTTTTCACCTCCAACAATTTGGAATTGAACCATTTCTCCACAAGTGGTGTCTACTCTGCGTATTTACATGCACACCAGAACCCAGGGGACTGTGCTCTCTCTTAATATTTTCAGACTGTTATCCCTTTCACTTAAAACATAAAGCAGGAGATTACTTTTAAAGAAAACTGTTTAAGTTAATATTGATATTAGAGAACAAGAATCTCACAATAATGTAGGAACAGAATACAACACATAAAGCCAAGCCAATAAGGAAGCTGAGGATACTCTTTATTCTGCACAATAAGAGAAAGAAGATACATTCCATAAAATCATATATAAAGTTTGTTTTAAAGTACTTAAGAAAATTTCATATAAGGAATGATAGCCAAATGTTGGCCATACAGAACACTTTTAAAATGGATGATTATTACAAGCATTTTAATGAATATATCACTTTAATCAAATTATATGTGAGTGTGACGAGCAGAAAATCTTTTGTAGCATTCTTTTAGCTATTGTTTAAGGAATCTTGAAAATTCTCTTGTGATCGAAAGTTCAGTAGAAAGGCTCCCTTCACCTCTATTTACCTACTTCACGGTGTTTTGACAGATCTTATATGCTCAGCTGTAGTACTGACTAAAATAAAGCCACAATTTTATAAGTAGTAAGCCAAGCAGATACTATTCAGATTAAAAGGAAAACAAAACTGATGCGGCACTAAGGGTGAGGGGAGAATCAAGTTATTTCAAAGAATGTTTTATTGTGAAAAATTTTACCCCAAAATGCTGCACTGTTAAGGAACTTACTCCCCTTCTTCATATAATTTCTTTTCAGTGAATTAAATATTCTCTGCATTAGGATCTTGTAGTTTTGGCTTTCTCTTGTAATGCTATCACATTTTTTGATATTTCTAGAAAAGCAAAGATGAATTTTTAAAAATGTGAAGTGTGATTTGGACAATAATGTGATTTTAAAGTAATTTTACAGTTTAGCTTCTATTTCTGTGATATTCGCAAGGCTACTTTCAACAACCTGATACATTCTGAGGTCAAGCATCATGGGGGAAACATCTACTTCAATGAATTATTTCAAAAGGTCGTTTTGGTAGAAGAAAGATTATGGTAAGTTTTTTTACTTTGTCAGTACGCTTTTGAGGTGGAAAATAGGTAAAGTTTTAAAAAGGTTTCTACACAGACAAGCTTTGATAAGACAAAAGGTTTGTAATGATCAGGGCAAAAGCATACCCACTGTGTGACTTTTGTTCTTCAGCTGGCATGACGCTAAAGCAATTACAGAGCTAAGACTTCTAAGTCCTTGCTCTCATCTGCAGGTTATTAATTATCACAGTTGCTACAATTCATGATGGAGAGGAGAGGAGAGGAGAGGAGAGGAGAGGAGAGGAGAGGAGAGGAGAGGATTTTTGAATTGTTATGCTTGGCAATATCTAAAAGGTCTTAAAAAATGTATTTAACCTTGGAACCAACTCTTCCAGCAAGCTTGGAAAACATGTTTCCTGTCTGTCCTAAATGCATCATGAAAAATAATAGTAGTAATGCCTGGAAAATTGGGCAGCTGCTGTGGCTGTCCTTAAAGGCATGAAGACCTTACTCCAAAGTGGAAAAGTTTATGTCAGCCATGGCTCAGGATTAGGCAGTGCTGGATTAGAACATGCGATTTTTAGTTTTGAACCTTGGTTCAAGAGAACACCTTACTTTAGGACAGTGCTTAAATTTATGCACTTGTCTAACAATTGTTTCTTAGCTGGACCAAAGAAAATGAAGGGATAGACTGTTAGGATGACTAGAAAAAGATATGCACTTTAACAGCTGTTTAAATTACAATTACTTGATATTTACTTCCTTATTATCTGACCCAAACCTATGAAATTTAGGCCCTCGATGCTTCTGATAAATTGGTGCTGTCTATTTAATGGATTTTTACAGCAGAAACTCTAAATGTATCTTAGAGATATTAATAAACATTTACAAGTGGTAAATTTGTGACGATGTAGAACATGCAACATTCAGCACTCTAATGAACTTTAATGGTTGGCTGAAAATCTGGGAATAATTGAAAAATTAGATGTCTAAAATGTATTTCTTCTGAGGGGATTTTTCTAATAAAGCTTTTTGACAGAGTAGCAGAAGTGTAGCTCTTTATTTGTTGTTTTCTTTACACCCACATTGTCCTCAAATTGAAATAAAATTCTCTTACACAAATGCAGTGCTTGTTATTAGATAATGTACTAGATGCAATTACCATCACAGAAGCTTTGTTCAGAGCATTATAATTTTTTTAATGTCAACCTGTTCATCATTTAAGCAGACAGCTAAAATACATATTTATATAACCATCAATATTTAATTAAGCAAAAGACTTCTCTATCTCTATTTTAGCATAGCTTGAAAACAAGGAAGGTCCAGGAAGATACTTTGCTTTCCTCCTTGATATCTCACTGTAGTCCACAAATGGCTGCTTTCTTATTTTGGAGAATGTCACAGCTCTCCCTTTTCCCCATGAAAGTCAAATTATACATGTGTATTTAATTTTTCCATTACTGAAATATGATTGTGATATGCAGACGTACATTTCATGGCACTCTGGCTTCAAGTCCCCAGATACTTCAGTCGTTAAAGGATTATATGTATAAGACAAAGGGAAGTTGAGAAGAGTAAGATTAACAACCATATTCGGTTTCAACAATTTACTTTCATGGACTTAGTCCTGTAACAGAATTAAAAATCAGGTCCCATAGACACACAGAATCTGGCAGAGATTATGTGGAAATTTCCTGTTCTTGACCATTTAATGAATTCAATGGAGCTGATAGTTATAATTAATTTCTTCTCTGCTTTTCTGAATATTCTTCTTTACCCTTAGAGATAAGAGATGATCTCTTTTTGTATCATTCCTGGAAATACCATTTGTTATTTTTATCTAAGGATTTATTAATAGACAGAGACACAAATTTGGAAGCCTTTCACATTTTGAAATTTCACCTCTGTTCTTCATTTCAGCCTGTCACACAGTGAATTCATCAGTGTCATTTATGTCTTGTAGTCGTGAATTTTTATTGAAGCCTCAGGCATTGCCATAGTGAGTCCAACTGAAATATGTTCAACGTATTTTGAAAAGTTGACTATGCTGCAGTTAAAAGAGTGAATTACCCTGACTCACCTGAAACTTTTAATAATTTATGTTTTAAAAGGTGTTGTTGATGTACTGTATTGAGTTTGATGCTAATGTATTTGAGAAAAAAATCATTTTGAGGATAAGGCTTAAGTTTTCAAAGTTACCTCTGATTCTAGGTGTATAAATTAAATGGAAGTGGCTAAACACTTAGGTGAGCCAAGAACTCACAGCTCTGAACTGCAGCTGTTCCTCACCTGTGACAGTCAGGTCAAACCATGCAAAGGCAGCCCCATAAACTTAGGCTGACAATTAAACAAAACAATAACAAAACAGAAACCTATGTTTTGAAATATGAGATGCAACTGAGAACTATTGCTTAGAATATACTCGTTATGATTTATCCTGCATTATTGGGCATTTAGGTGAATAATGAATAGTGAGGTGAATAGACAAGGTGCTCGATAATTTCTTCTAGGCTGCCTTCCCATGAAAGGTTGGACCAGATGATCTTTTGAGGTGCCTTCCAACCTGGACTGTCCTATGATTCTATGAATAGTAGACTACAACAAGTAACTGTAGACTTCAGGAAACTCCAGCCACAATCACGATGGACTCTACACCATCCGCCATGTAATAGTATATAACTGGGGCCTAAAATCATGATATTATGAATATTGTGAGTATGGTCACCTTGGGAGATCAAAGACTAGTGAACAATTTATGCTACTGAAGTGTCCTAATAATCTTATTTGCTTTAATGTAGAGTTGTCTGAACAGGAATAAGCATATATTCAGCATGCCTCAGTGAGATATTTAAATAAAATAATATTTTCTGAGGGAAGCAATTCAATGGCCTGGATCCTGAAGATACATTATTCCAGTCACAGTGAAACCTGTGGAAGAGAACAGCTTGCCAAAAGGGTAAAACACTCTTTGAAGACCATAGTTTAAGTCTACTTGGGGTTCTTGAACCTAATATGTATATCCTGCCCAGAAATCAAGGTATGAAAACCAAAGATATTCTTTATTATTATTATTATTATTAGTAGTAGTAGTAGTAGTAGCAGTAATACTACTAATATTACTATTATTATTATCAATATAATTATTATCATTATCATTCAACATACTTTCTTTAAGAGACTCGGAGCTGTACAATACACTGGTTTGTGATCTAAACAGTGGGTAACAGAGCTGTTGTACAGAGGCCACTAGAGCATATTGTGGCCTATCTTTTGAAGCCACATCCTAAAGAGCATGGATATCTGCATACTCTCTCCTTGGAGCAGACCCTTAGTCACGCTGTGCAGACTGGGAGCTGCTTTTGAACTATGAAAAGCATGGTGGTGCATCCTCTGTGAGCTTCAAGGACTGCCACTGTCGTCTTAAGACACAGTTCTCTTTATTTGTGTGCTTCCCCCTCCTCAATCCTGGACAATCTCAAACAGAAAAAGGAAGTCTACAAAGGGTGGAAGCAAGGACAGTTAGCCTGGGAGGAATACAGAGAAATTGTCAGACAGCCAAGCATCAGGTTAGGAAAGCTAAAGCCCAGATAGAGTTAAATCTGGCCAGAAGCATCAGGGGCAACATGAAAGCCTTCTATAGGTGTATCGGGGACAAAAGCAAGATTAGGGAAGATGTGGACCCACTCAGGAAGGAAACAGGAGACCTGGTCACCCGGGACGTGGAGAAGGCTGAGGTACTCAACAACATTTTTGCCTTAGTCATCACTGGTAAAGGCTCTAACCACATTGCCCAAGTTGCAGAAGGTAAAGGCAGGGACTGGGAGAATGAACTACTGCCTACTGTAGGAAAAGACCAGGTCTGAGACCAGCTGAGGAACCCGAATATACACAAGTCCATGGGACCTGATAAGATTCATCCATGGGTCCTGAGAGAACTGGTGGATGTAGTTGCCAAGCCACCATCCATCGCATTTGAGAAGTCGTGAAGTTCCCACTGACTTTAAGACAGAAACAAAACCCCCATTTTCAAAAGGGGTAAAAAAGAAGACCTGGGGAACTACAGGCCAGTCAGTCTCACCTCTGTGCTTGCAGATCCTCCTGGAAAATCTGCTAAGGCACATGGAAAATAAGGAGGTGATTGGTGGCAGGAAACATGGCTTCACTAAGGGCAAATCGTGCCTGACAAACTTGGTGGCCTTCTATGATGAGGTTACAGCATTGGTGGATAAGGGGAGAGCAAGTGACATCATCTACCTGAACTTGTACAAGGCATTTACACTGTCCCGCATGATATCCTGGTCTGTAAATTGGAGAGACATGGATTTGATGGATGGACCACTTGGTGGATAAGGAATTAGCTGGATGGTTGTACTCAAAGAGTTGTGGTCAATGGGTCAATGTCCAAGTGGTGAGCAGTGACAAGTGGTGTTCCTCAGGGGTCAGTCCTGGGATCAGTACTATGTAACATCTTTGTTGGCAACATGGATGTAAGGACTGAGTGCACCCTCAGCAAGTTTGCCAACACCACCAAGCTGTGTGGAGCCATCGACATGCTGAACGGAAGGGATGCCATCCAGAGGGATCTAGACAGGCTTGAGAGGTGGGCCCGTGCCAACCTCATGAAATTCAACAAAGCCAAGTGCAAGGTCCTGCAGGTGGGCTGGGACAATCCCAGGCACAAATATAGGCTGGGTGGAGACTGGATCAAGAGAAGCCCTGAGGAGAGGGGCTCGAGGGTGTTGGTAGATGAGAAGCTCAACGTGAGCCGGCAATGTGCACCTGCAGCCCAGAAAGCCAAGCGTATCCTGGGCTGCATCAAAAGAAGAGTGGCCAGCAGGTCGAGGGAGGTGATTCTGCCCCTCTACTCTGCTCTCATGAGACCCCACCTGGAGTACTGTGTCCAGCTCTGGAGCCCCCAACATAAGAAGGACATGGACCTGTTTGAGTGGGTCCAGAGGAAGGCCACGAAGATGATCAGAGGGCTGGAGCACCTCTCCTATGAAGACAGGCTGGGAGAGTTGGGGTTGTTCAGCCTGGAGAAGAGAAGGCTCCAGGGAGACCTTAGAGCAGCCTTTCAGTAGCTGAAAGGGGCCTGCAAGAAATTTGGAGAGGGACTTTTTACAAGGGCATGTAGTGATAGGACGAGGGGTAATGGCTTCAAACTGAAAGAGAGTACATTTAGATTAGATCTCAGGAAGAAATATTTCACTATGAGGGTAGTGAGGCAATGGAACAGGTTGCCCAGGGAAGTTGTGGATGCCCCATCCCTGGAAGTGTTCAAGGCCAGGTTGGATGAGGCTTTGAGCAATCTGGTCTAGTAGGACGTGTCCTTGCCCATGGCAGGGTGGTTGCAACTAGATGATCTTTAGGGTTCCTTCCAACCTAAACCATTCTGTGATTCTATGATTTTATGAAATTGCTAAACAATGCAAGGTCTGTGCTACCTTCCGAAATGGCAGGGTTTTTATGCTGTGAACCCAAAGCATGTCCACATGGCGGGTGCTGCACAGGTGAGGCCTGGCAAGGGAGCATGCAGGACTGTGGGGATGCACAGCCCCCTGGCATCCTGCAGGAGGATAGGGCAGGGCCACAGCAGCTGGACTTGGGTCACTGGTTTCCAAATTGCCGCCTGGGAGGAATCTTCTGAACAAACCATGCCCAGGCTCTGTTTTGGTAGTAACTGTCGCTTCATATCAAAAGAGAGCCTGGGAGTGAACTAATGTTCACGTATCACGAATAATCTTGGGACCAGGACCTAAAAAAAGAGCTGCAAAGCTAAATAACTTGTAGCATGAGTGTACCTTAGGCTGCTGGAAAGAGCGGAGATGATACAGAATGTGCCTTTTCTCGCTGTTCACTGGCATAAGCCACTGCTTAAAAATACAGAGAGGGAACTATTGCAGTAAGCTGTTCTGCAGCAATAAAAGGAAGCTTGAAAGAAGACCATGTCTCAGTTATTAGTCCCTCCAGAGTTCTTAGGCTCTGACATTGTACCAATATAATGGTATGCTTTATTTTAAAATCTAATATTTAATACAAAGATTAATACAAAATATACAGCCTCTATTCAGGCTGCAGATGAAAAAAGGACCTAGAAATACCTTCATGCAAAATTCTGACATCTCCTGTCATGCTGCTAGCTTTACAGGTAGGCCCAAAAAGCATTTCTGCTGGTTCTTGCTGTTTTTGTTAAGTTGGAAGGCTTTTTGCAGAATATTGTAATTTCAAAACCTAAGATGAGGTTACTTACAAAACATGAAATTTAAGAAAAAGAAAAAGTTGCATTTTAAAATGTGGATGTTAGCCCCCAGAGCCCAACCCAGGCTCACTGAAGTCCAGCTGACTCCAACTGGAACATACCCTTCCATTGCCTGGCAGTTATTGACTTTCTGTAAAGAGAAAGAAATACACACATATTCATTTTTACATTTCAACATTTTCCTTCATTTTCATCGCTACCATAAGCAAAAAGGAAAGTTGTACAATGGGTCAAAGACTCACCTGAGACCAGGTGTCCTCATATGAAACAACCCAAGGAGAAAAAAAGATGACAAAAAGAAAAAGACAAATAGGTGATGTGCAAATAAACAAAATGAGAAACAAGCATAAAATGAGGTATGTGGCGTATTAGCAAAACTACCAGTGCTCATGGTTGCTTTTTGCTTGTCTGGACTATTGCTAGGTGACTGACTGATCATTATTCCTGCTTTTCATTCTATGGAATTTTCAATAGCACATTACCTTACATCATCTTCTCAGCCAGATTGGGTCTCATTCTTGATACATATGTTAGGTACAAAATCGTATTCATATTTCAGTTTTTCAGAGAGTACTTTAATTCTGTTCTTTCCCCCCATCCTTTCTACAAACAAAAGCTCTTCTTGCCTTTCTGGATAGCATGATTTTGTGCTAAAATTAAGACCAATGACTCAAACTCTTTCCAGTTTGCTTGCTTGTAGAATTCAAATTTTCTAATCAATCTGTTTGCTTAGGACTGGTTTCAGGACACCTATTGCCTTCATATCTAAACGCTTTTATCTGAGTGTCTATACACAGCAATAGATCGGATCCATACTTGCCAACAGAATTTCAAAATCCTCATGTGATAGAAATGCAAACTAGATATGTGACAAGCATTTCTAAATGTTTCTGGAAAAAGCACTGATTTCCACAACTTCAGCATTTTTGTTAATTTGATTGGAAGGCCATGATAAATGTGAGCTATTTGCATCGTTAGGAGACAGTAACATGGAATATTACACAGATGATTGCAATGAAATTGAATTTTCTAACAGTTAGCACATAAAATATAACTGAGAATGCTACAAAAAAGAAGAAAAAAATCCATTGAAGAGAGATTTTTATAGTATCACTATAACAGTGGTTGGCAAGTGTTCACGTTTGAATGCCTTTGCTGCAAGGACAATCACTATGTTACCACACAGAGATGTATAAGTTACTTGCAATTACTTGCTTTTGCACATATAGGCGTTGTCTATGAAAGACCACGTGATATTTCATACTCTCTGATGCCTTCATTCTGGAAAACACTGACATTCCATGTGCAACCCAGATGCTTTAGCTAAATACAATATCCCACCCCAGAATTATGTATCTTGCACAGGGACTCATTATCTCGACAGTTTAAAACTGCTAGTAAAATTACTGAATGATGCAGAGAATGGGCCATAACCTAAACCATGCTCAAATGCTGCCTTCTACACCTCGCCATTGCCAGGATCGCTTTGTCTTCCTTTGTGAAAGCCAATACTAGCTTGAGACATATTCATCCTAGCTTCCTTGGTGACTGTGTGGACTCCCTGGTACGGAGGGGATCGTGGGCAGAAGCGAGATGAGAGCACCTGCATCCTGCAGACTGCATTCCACCCTGGCGGCCGCCAGCTTCACGCTGAACACCCATTATCACCAGAGTAGCTGGTTTGCTGGAGTCAGACAGGTGTAGCCCGACACTCTGTTATGCCTTTTGTAGTCCTAATTGCTAGTTTCTGGAAAGAACAAACAAGATACTTGTAGTTAAATAAATATGTATGGAAATCCCTTTACAGCTTTAGATGACAAACTGAATAAAATTCTCTTCCACAGATTAGTAACATCCATAGATATGAGCTGGAATTTTGGTTTTCAGCTTAACTATCATAGGACTGAGTCTGTTATTTCTAACATCTCGATGAATTGGTTTCTTATACTGGTGTGAAACTAACTGTGCATTCACAACCCTCTATTTTCATAGCTGTCATGGGAAAAATAAAGAAGACCTGGTTTTGAATTTGTAAAATGTTTTATTTTTACAAAGTGTCAGTTTATCAGACCACCTCAGATCACATCCCCATCATGGTCCAAAGTTTTTCAGATTTGAGATGGTACTTCAGTTCTGAGAAAGCCCCTCAATATAGTCAGCCACCTCTCAATGAGGGTTACCCTCTGCAATGTGGGACATCAAGCACTTTGCCTTGCATTAAGGTTTTTCACAACCTTAGGCAATGTGAAAAATTAAGCTTTTCCCCATGCTTTAGATTTTGGAAACACAGGAAAAATCTTTTCTCCTTAGCTTTAATTATATTTTCCCGTTCTTCCAAAAAATGGTGTTCAAGGACTTTGTTTAAAAATCACGGTATAACTAATGGTTATGTTTAATAGTATAAAGGTATGTTTATTTGTGTTCCCTTCTTAATATGACCCCAAGGCAAAGAAATGGGAGGTGGGCTTCTATGGTCTACTGAATAGTAATGACATTTATAGTTGTGAAAACAGAGATCCAAATTTTGCACAGGAAACAGTGAGTTACCCTTCCTGAAGTAATGAAGAAAATTGTTAATAGTCTACTGCTGAGGTATTTTACTTTCAAAATTAGGTATGTGAAATGCATCTGCAGTTAAAAGTAATCTGGCTTTTACTGTCAAGTAATTATTGCTCACCTAACCTTCTCACCACTTTTGAGAAATAATGTTATCTCCCACAATTTTAATGGGATGATTTTGCTTGTTTTTTTCCTTCTCCCGAGGTATTAAAGTTCTTACTGGTCTTGCTATCAACCTCTGTTATGATCTGCTAGCTATGTATATGTGCAAAAATTTAAAAAGATGTTGGCAAGATGGATTGCTGTAAGGAATGGTTTTTCACATTGTAGGCACTTATGCATATTTAATCCAACTTTGTATATGTATTTTTGGGTTTACTTTATGCCAGGAATTCCAGTGAGTAACTGTGAGATAATTATACCCTGCTTGGAAAGTGAACCATTTGGTACCTTAAACAGGACTCAATCTGATGGCAGTTTGCCATTTTTACTAGAAGCAAAGCAGCCATTGTAGTTCCAAATCCTACAAATCTTGGGAGTTGTTCTTACCTTAATGATGTACAAAACTGTGGTTCAGAAATAGAGTCACATGCATTTAAAATTACGTCTGTTGACAAGGACTTGTAGGATTGTTTCTTTAAGTTCCTGGTAGGTCTTCATAAAAATCCAAAGGAGGAAGATCATATGGGAAGGCATATCTTTTCATACCAAAGGCAATTATACTTTCCCATTCACCTAACTCCACTTCCTAGCTGGTACCTTGTGATTCCTTCCATCCTTGTGCAAAGAAGCTTATAGCCACTTATGACTAAGGCCATCTCTTTGGCGTGTACTGGTTATTCAGCATCCGCAGAAAAACTTAACTTCCTGTCTTGAAGTTGAATTCTTAATGATTCATTTACCTCACAGTTCTAGTGTTGGCTGTAATACAGCTATTGACAAGTCCCCAAGGACGAAACATACTATTCATCTTACTTCCACCATTATTTTCCCAGAGGCAATGGGTTCGAATCAAATCTTCCTTCTTCTCCTTTTACCTTTAATCTGAAATACTCTCAAGATGAATATGACTGTACAGGGATCAGAATCAAGGTACAGCAGCCATTTGCTGGATCCTAATTATTAACAATTTCCACAGCTGTCATACAGCACCTCAGTTTTAATTGGTTGTACTAATAAAAGGAGTGTTTCTGTGCATTGAGATGCAGACTATCCTCATGTAATTTAGGCAGCCTGCCATAAGCAGCCTTATGGGTAAGTACTTAGGGACTGCTACTTACTACAAAAGGCTTCCCCTAAATTAAAATAGTGTATTTGAAATTAAAATAGTGCATATGTAGCATTAATAAAGTCATAAACCATGTTCAGTCAAGCTGCTCTATGTCACTGGAGAAGTTTTAATCAATCAGATTGTGGGGTTTTTTTTAATATTGCTCCATTTGGAATTGTTCAGAGACCTGTCCTGAAACAAAAGATCATTAATTTTTTTTTTTAATTATTGAACATGAATGGTCACAGCAGTTGCAGATTTTGCACAACTAATAAACTGAGAAAAAGATCTCTTCTGGGTTTAACATTTACTTCTATTTGACTATTTGATTCCTTAACAGAGATGGAATGAGGCAGCAGTGTGATAGCTTGAGACCCCTGTACATCAGTTATCAAATCAGGTCAAACAAGAGATTAAATACAGTAAATACTGTTTTAAAGATGTGGCCTAAATCTAGAAAAGATGTTGCAGCAGTTGGGAGGTATTTTGACTTTCAAGTTTTAAGACCTATCTAGGCAGAAGCAACTGTGTGAACGTTGACAAAAACCACATATATATTACTGGGCTCTGGAAGCTCTGAAAATAAATTATTTTGGCAAATTTTAACACATTAAGCAATACTACAGACTCTTCTGAGCTGCACTGGGATGTGAAATGAGATAAATTATTAATTTTCATTCAGGAATGAGCCTATCACCTACTCTGTTGGCTGTATAAAAATTAACGTACTGATAGGAAGAAACACTTTTTAATGGAACAAAATTCCATTTGAAATTTGTAATCTGGTGAAACTGAAATGTGAGTATGACATACATTTCAAGTTTTGGCCTGGCTGTTTTTTCCAAGTCCAAGCTTTAGCTTGTTGTAAATGGTCAAAATCAAAAGACCTATGGAAATAATACAAAATTTAATATATATGATATAACAAATACAAATCTTGGTTTTAAACCAGTCTGATGATTCTCCGAGCCTAAGGCAATAGAAGTACTTGTGGTTTATCGTAAGTATACTTTTTCTCAGTTAAACATTGTTAGTGTTTTTCTTTCTATAACCTCTACTGTCACATGGAGAATTCAAGATGGGTGCTTACTTGAAAAAATCTCACTGAATTCAGTGGACATGAGGAGAGTCTCCAAGACTATATTTGCACAGCAGCACCCCAGACAATATCAGAGCCAGACCCAGAAGTGCGCCATCACCTTACTCTCCTCTCTCCCTCCCCGACATCCTCATCTCCATGGGTAAGAAAGTGGGTGATCAGACCAAGGGAAGCAGCATCCTGCATCTGTGGTCAGGGTGTTGGAGGACTGGGACCCCAGGCATGCCAGGATGCTCACCTGCTGTGCCGTCTAGACATAGCCTAAGTGCATTTGCTACAGCACTCTGACAGCGGTACAGCAGAGACATTTTTCTTTCTTTAAAGAAATAGAAACAGCAAAACCTTGGTAAATGCAACATCCATTTTACAAGGTTAAAATGGAAGGCAGTAAAAGCAAGAGTCAAGGGGTTTAGTTCATCTCATTTTCTGTCAGTGTAACTTCAGGATAATTCAGACATCTTCTAAGAATAATGGTATGTGGAATATTTTTTTCAAGGACCAAAAAGGTTTTATACATATGCAGGGTTAATATGTAATTCAACGATTTTTTTGCATCTATGTGCATGAACATTATGTGTAGAGCTGCACCTGTGTGTATGGCTATCTGTGTATGTATGTGTACGTGTGTGTGCATCTTGACTGGCTTTTATAATGATAGAGATAAATACTGCTCATTAGAAAAAAGAATGTTTTCTGATAGCACTCATATTGCTTAAAGCTGTGGGCAAAACACATAATCAAAAAAAGCACATTTTTCTCCTGGTGATTTTATTTATTTATTGCTCCTATTGCGTCTACAGATACTGAATTATTTGTTTCATTATCTCTCTGTACTTTCCAATATGCAAAATCCTTATCTACAGAGAGGTTTCAATCGCATTGAAATTCTTTCTAAAAAGACTTGTAAGATCTTGGCTATTTTCCCATTTGTGGACAACAGATATCACTGATGACATCTGAATTAAAATTACTCTTTTAGGCAAAACAGTGGAACAACTTTAATTTTGTTAACGTTTTGAAGCAAGTAGATCCAGCGGTGAGAACATTTATAGTGTGTATTAAACAGAATGCAAAAATATAAATCTAGAGTGTTCTGCACATACAATTCCCTTATCTAAGGATGAACACTGACACTATCGCTGTCTTACAGTTTTCAAATGGAATACAAGGCAGCTGTGACTCTGTCATTATCACAATGTTCGTAGCAATTTTCCAGTTTGCTGCTATAGCCATTTACGTTTCTTTCTCTGTGCCTGTCAAGTATCAAATTAGTAAATGCACAGTGATCATCCTTAACAAGAAATCAGTACTTACTATACTTTACAGTGTGTGATCGGGGAGTACCTCATCTTCTAAGTTTAAGGAATTGCTGCAGTGATTACATAATGCACCAAAAATGAATGGGTAGCGTGAACAGTCACATTCACCATCATGGGTGACTCATATATCTATGTACGTGCGTGTAGCTAAGACATACAAATGGTTTTCAGATCCTAAAGAATGAAAAGCGTTACAAAATGCTAGACATCTGTCAGTAATTCCCACACAGAAATCAATGAGCCAGGCCAGTGAATCACAGGAATGGTTATAGTGGCTACCAACCTGCCTGGAAGATAAGCAGCGCTGTCCCATTCTGAAAGACGAAGGGTACTCCTGCCTTTCACAAGCGGTTCCAAAGCAGAGCAGGCTAGACTTTTGCTTTGCTTTACGTTGTTTTCAGTAGATTTTTAGGAAAAAATACTGGGAGCTGGGAGATAGCAGTGGTGCTTACAGCTCTTCATGGTTTGCCACTAAATAGAGACATTTTAAAAATACATTTTTCTAGAAGAAAATAGATATTCACATATTTTTTTTTTCCCCCTACTTGTTTTCCTTTTGTGTTCTCTTTTCACATTATCTACTGACAAGAGTACACCACAGTTTGTTGGTAGAAGGAGAACCTGAGCAGTGATATTTTACTGTTCTAGCTACTAACTCCGTAGTCTGATCTAGGTCACTGATGCACAGGGCTTTCTGTCTTCATTTTTTCCCCTGCTCATGGGAGAGACATAAAGAGATTAAAGGGATAATGGGTCTGATCCAAAACCCTCTGTGGGTAATAGTAGAGCTGACAACAATTCTGTTTCACAGCAACTTCTGAGATTTGGGGATTTGTTTTCATTTCACTTCGGAACAAGTGGACATTTTTGCTAATTGAAATTCTTTTGAAACCTTCATGTTGACTATAAAATGTGATCTTTTTGAAACAGGAAGAAGTCTGTTGCTTGGTAATCAGAGAAATGGTACGGGAGGTGAGGGTTTCATGTTAATCCCCACATCCTTTTAACATGGGACCAGGTTTTTCATCCCCTAACTAAATAGATCAGTGTATTAATACCTCACTCATCCAATCAGGCAATTAAATATAACCAGAAAAGAATTTGCATTGACTCTAGTCATCTTTGAATCAAAATCACAGAAACAAATATGGGCTTTCCTCTGAATTTTTAGCATGAGAAAAAAATATTAATGCAGAAATTTCTACATTCTAATCCACACATAGTAATGGAACAGTTTCTTTTCTTTACTCAGTCTTAGGTGCTGTTACACTAAAACCACACTGAGTATTGTTTTGTTTAGTACTGCTTTTACTATAGGGAA
Organism: Burhinus oedicnemus; assembly: GCA_008921705.1. Classification (NCBI taxonomy): domain Eukaryota; kingdom Metazoa; phylum Chordata; class Aves; order Charadriiformes; family Burhinidae; genus Burhinus; species Burhinus oedicnemus. Next base: position 2,262,419 of record VFFE01007705.1, read on the forward strand.
CTCTCTAATAAACCTCAATCACTTTTCTGTAAAATTTCAAATAGAAAGACTTTCATAGCACTGACTTAGAGGAACAGTAGCAACTGTGATTTTTGGGGGGTTTCAATATTTTTTCTTTGATGGACTTGGTGGGGTTGATTTATGAACTACCGAGTAATAATGTTGAGTGATAATCCAAAATGAATGTCCAGTTTGAAATCTGAAAGAATTAATTCTCATCTAAGACAAAACTATACAGAACTGTATCAGTGTGATGCATGATGAACAGGTATTGCTTTCAAAAGCTGTTTTATAAATATAAATACATTCTTAGAAACACTTAAGAAACTTATAATTGGAAGTTTCAAAAAAATTAGTATTTTTGTCTCCTTTTTGTTTTTATTTTTCTAATTCTTAAATTAGAGAAGTCTCAATCCTGACATTATGCAATAAAGTGTATTCCTCACAGATGTTGGGAAATGCCCACCGCAGCCTGTGGCAGGACTGCCATCATTAGTAAAGAGTGTGCCCATAAAAGCACATAAATCTAACATATTTTCTTTTTACTTTTTTTAAGACTACATTTTTTTATCACAACTCCACATATTCTCAACATTTCCAACTTGATTTGTTCTATGTGGCATGTCAATTTTTTGAAAGATATTTGTGCATAGATTTACAATACATAGATTACATAAATTGATGCTGGTGCTGTGATCACTGAAACACTTAAAAAATCTTTTCTTCAGATCTCTAATATTATGTATGTTGCCCACATTCTTTTAAGTAATGGTTTTATATACTCTTTACATGTAATTTAAAGATACCTAGAGAGAATAACGCTAAAAATTTAGCATTCAGTACTTCAGAGTTCTTTTACAACTATAATATTTTGCTGTATTCAGAACAGTAGAGCCCTGATTGCTGATTTTCAGGGACTCGTACTGTGTATGTGCATGCATGCACACAGCTCCCCATGACCCTCACCATTATGATTCCCAGTTCTGTGAAGAGTTCTCTATTGTACTATTGCTCTTTCCTTCTTGGAGTCTCAGACACAGCTGGGTAGAACGTGTAAATAAATGTTCACATTTTCACACCCTGAATGAGCAACAGTGGATGGGAGACATTCACTGACTACGATATCTAAAGAAATCACACTGATGACACCATTGGAGTTGTTACTAACTGAGCAGTATGCAGCTTTGTGAAGCCTGTAACATGGGACTAGCTCAGGGCTGAAAGACCTCACGGTGTCTTGAGACTTTAACCCCATTATTGAAGAGCTAGAGATATGAAGGAGGCTTGGGGGAACTCAGTTTCATGAAAGATCTTGGATTATCGCCCAAATTAGAATATCAAGTTCAAGAGGGTCGATGGGAATAAATCTTAGTTTGCCAGACAGATGTAAGAGTTTTTCTAAGATCCTTTTCAGCTCCAAATGTCAGTCTTTGGAGTATCTCTACAGGATCTTCACGTCTGGCTTGTAGTTTTAATAGAGTACTTAATCACAAGAGACTGTGGAGTATCTCCTAAGTGATTCTTCTCTGGGATCTGGGAGCATTAAACCATTTTGTGACCAGAGGAAGCCACAAGCAAAAACCGTAATTTAGACAAGAGAACCATAAAATCCAGACAGAACCTTTTGCCTGATGTACCAGGAAGAACACAAATAATATGTTATGTATGTGGCAGTTCCTTGAACCCCTCTCTTTTTATCAGAAAGAAGGTTTATAATGAGAATTGCCATATTTCAGCTTTGACATTTTTTTTTCTCAGTATTTCAGTTTGTCAGAATGTGTCTCTTTGTCCATGAAATGGCTGCAGGTTAATAGTCTTTTCTCTCTGCAGAGAGGGAGCCAGCATGCTAATGTAAAACCTCTAGGAAGTAGCCAGCACAGGTGTTGAAAGTAAATGATTTATCTATTGGCAGCTGTACATCAACTTCTGTACAGGAGCTGCTGCAAGTGATTGTTCCAGCCGTTAGTTTGATACAAGGGCACAGAGAAGCTTCGATATATATCAGCACCCATCAATACTAGCTTGGATTCAGATGCCAATCGGTCAAAACGGGTTGCATGAGCAGTACATAGACTCGTACATAGACTTTCTCTTATAAATAGAATTAGTCCGTTGGTGGGGTTGGTTTTTTTGGCAGAATGCTTCTGTTGCAGAAAAGCCAATTTATCAAAAGCATTTTGGTGGGGAGCCACAGTGGTACCAAGTGAGCTTGACAGAATTGTGTTTTGAAGTAAGCATTAAAATCAACCGATATTATCAGAAGAGAAAATAGATATTTTCTCTGGTTTGGAATTACTTCTAATTTCACTATACTGAATAAAAGAAGAAAATATTGTAAAGGTTTTGATTGATGTGAAAGGAGGTTTTCTGAATTTTTTATTTCTCTGGAAAATTTTGAGATATTTTATCAACAATACAGCATTTCCGACCAAATAAAAATGAACTTTCTCCCCATTTCTGGTCTAACAGATAAATTTTGCAATGATTTAATTTCTAAAATGCATGTATTGCATCTCTTTAAAACTCTGCTACCTGTAAATTCCGGGGGTTTATGTTTGTTTCTTTTAAGACCTATTAATCAACAATGGAAAAAAATGTTAACTCAACCCCAAATGTTAACTCTATATTTTCTTTTAAAAATTAAGCACAGAGTTAACATTTCTTTAAAGAAACATAATAGTATTGGCATAAAATCTAACTCACTGCTTAGTGCCATGTGGAAAAAAAGCCAGGAATTTATATTAATTCCATAGCCATGCAACCCTACCCATGATGGGTTTTGCTAAGGATTTCATAAGTTTGTGACAGATCTGTGACCCATTTATACTTAGTCTCCCAGTAACATCTGCAGTGAAAAATAAGATTGCTTTGAAATGCATGTCTACTTTCTCTTTCCTTTTTTTTTAAAGCTGAGGCTCATGTTGAAGGCTAATTAGCCTATAAAAACTACAGTGTCCAACTATTGCATACTGACAAGTGGTTTGTTTTCATCATGAACAAGCTGTAATTAATATTTGAGTACATATTAAGTTATGGCTATTTTAATCACATCTGCAGGTAATACCAGATCATTTTTGAGAGGTATTACTAAGGGAGAAATAGAAACAGAATATACTTAAGAGTCAATTTACTCTTCTGAAAGCAATAAATAATTTAATTTGGTGTATTTAAATAGTACTTAATTTTTTACTCAGTCAACCTTTCATTACAATAACACAAAGTCTACTAAAATAATTAAATATGTAAAGAAAAATAATGAATTATTTTTATGCAAGTATTTGTAACAAAAGAAAGAAAAGTGTCATTATGAGCTAATGAATATCCAGTGGGCACAAAACAGGAAAAGTTGCAAAAGTCAGCCAACTGAAATTCAGAGGGAAGCTGATCATCTGAACTCAACTTCCAAGTCACCTATGGCAGAAAATAGGATACATCTTGTTTCTAGAGAAAATGGAATATTAAATGCAGTACCACGATTTTAAGGCTGTAACTCTGCAACAGTTTTCTCACTGTTAATTTTCCCCCACAGAAATAATTACTAAGGAATTGCTAAAATGATTGGTTAAGTTTATATATAACACATTAATTTTGTTTCTTCCTTGTTTGTATCTGTGAGCAAACCAGTGCTGGAATTACACGAAGGCTTGCTTTGGCCTGGAATCAACAGCTCTTGGGAAATGCTGTATCAGAGCTGGAGCTTCAGCTTGGTACCTTCATGTTTTTGTAATGAGTGATAACCTGGTACATGCACATGCAGCACAGAAAACCTTTGCAGTTGGGGTGTCCTGGAGTAGGTTTACTTCAGAAAAGTGGCAGGCCCTGCTTCACCGCAGTTACAGGTGAAGTGTATTTTTCTATTTGTATCAACTGTGAAAGCCCTGAGGGCACTTCCAGTCCTTACTGTCCCCACCCAGCCTCCCCTGGACTCCCACCCCTGCCCATGGGACCAAGACCACACTTCAGCTCCATCTGGGGCCATCAGATCCGGCTGTAGGACACGGACACATGTTGTAGGTCTGCCTGTCTGCAGTTCTCTCATAACCATGCCTGCGCTTGGCCATGGACCTTGCTGAATTGGACCCTGATCTGTGGGTTGTCTTCCCAGCTTGACCTTGGACCGGAATTTGTTGCTATACCAGCCTGGTCCTCAGGAAGCCATCGCAGCACCCTGAGACCACCCAGGAAAGTGCATGTCCTACAGAGCCCTCAGCAGCAACCTGCTCCAAAAAGCTGTTCTGCAGCAGCACATCAAGGCAGAGGAGCCCCCCAGCGTGCTCCTTCCAAGGTATGGGTAAGGGACCCATATGAAGCTGTGCTAGTTATGTCATCTGGATCAGAATGAAGCAGAGAAGTAGCAGACATCAGGTTTTGTGGGACATCACTGGAATACTAGCTTAGTAGATAACACCGTGTTTGTTGTGACTAAAAGTTGCCTGTTAAAAAAAAAAAAAAAATCAAAAAAACCTACCCCAAATAAACAAAACCAACCCCCTCGTGCTTTTAATTGCATTACCGCTATTTTCCTTCACCTCTGTTTTGGTCCCTGGCCAAGCCATGGAAAAACACCTAGGTGGCAAACAATGCCTTTTCTGACAGACAGCTAGCCAAGATGGCCAAAAGGTGGGGACAGGCTGTGCTGAGAGGAAAGGGCTGCGCAACATTAGGTGGGGGCTGAGCAAAGACCAGAGTCACAGAGCTCTAGGGAACCGGACTATTGGCAGCAGTGTGAGTAAGAACCGTGTTCATGTTCAGCAGGTGGCACCAAAGTGCGGTGGGAGAAGCAGGCAGTGGTGTTGGGAACTATTCCAGTTGTGAGCTGTTAATCCATGGCTAGGAGAGGGGCGAAAAACCCCAAAACTTCAAGGCTGCCTACACGATGAAAGAGCAATGCTGATTATTCAGTAGCTATGGATCTGGAGTATTTGACTGCAGAAATGCAGTGGGTCACACCGTTCTGAGCTGGGGCCAGTTGCTTCACGAAACACCAGCAAAAGATGCAGCTCCCACAGCCCAGATGGTTTTCCCTATGCTTAGATGTAGGTCATGCACGCAAACCACATGCATCGTGGCAGAAAGCTACTTAGATTTTACAGGATAGCCAAAGTAGGCCAGGTTCTTTCTTTTTCACATTCACTGAGCATCAGCACAGCGTTCAGCCTACATACACCTCTGGTGTTCCTCACACCAAGAGACACCTACGTCCCCTTCGCTACAGTGAGGGCAGCCATTCTTTGCATTTACAGCAAACACTGAATTCATTCCCAGACCACGACACTGCTGTTGTGGAACTGAGGAGGGAAATCTGAGCTAAAGCAGCTGCCCTTTCTATTGAAGGTTCGGAGAGATGCCGCGGTGGCTCCAGGCGGGAAGGCTTGCCTCATTCATCCATAGGCGGAACCACCTCCCCATTTCTTTGGCAGCCACAGAAGCAGCTCCTTTTCATCCTCTCTCCCTGACTGGGAGCTACGAGTGTGAAAAAAATATTGAGCCATCTGAAAGCACTTGCTGATTAAATAGCCATCGCTCTCTTCATCCTCCCACAGGCAGACACTTGGGCCAGGTTGAAGATGCTGGACAGACCATGTCCTAATACCCATCTGTCAGGGATTATCTGTAACGGGTGTAATTTTGTACCTAAGCCTTAATACCTCTTTGCAGAGTGGTTTCAACTTTTGGGCAAAACTGTGACTTTCATTCCATCCACAAAAATTCTCTCCAGTATAAATTAATGATCTTTAATGCCAGGAACATAGAAATAATTTTATAAACTATGGCTGTATCCACATATATTTCAAAATGCTTTGATCAATTAAATTATTTGCAGATTACATCCCATACTGGAATTCCACTGTCTTATCTTTTAACTCCCACTTCAAAAATGGTGAAGCTAACAGAAATAAATTCTTTTGCATTCTTAGTAATCTTTTATCTTCTTAGTTTTCTTATGGAGACTTACAAATGCTACAGAGTGTAAGTTAGCTATTTTTAAATGATACTTGTCTTTTACCAGTTATTTGACTTCCAAAGGAAAAAAACAGTTTTGAACTTTGCAACATGTAAAATTGATTTTTAAATGCACAGAGGGCAATTTTATCTTCTTCTGGTGAAGAAATAGGATAATTGTGATAATGCAAAGATAAGTCTTTATTGAGGATAATACAGAAAGAAGTAACTGATAATTTTCTTAGATCCTACTACTTATAGCCTACGATTTGTTACTTGCCCTTTCTAATTTGTGATAATTGATTTTAATAAATTAATTACTAAGGCAGATAACACAGATAAATTCCCTGAAACTACTTAAAATACATTGTTATAATTTGATCCAAATTCTCTTATAGGTTAAAAATACCCATTAATGAGATGCAAGCCAATTATAGACTGGCATAAATAATAACAGTACTGAACATGATGTACAGGTTGCGTGTAAAACTTGGGATTAAGGACTGAATTTAAGACTATGAACCTCACAGTTTGGCTTCTTTGAGGTTCTCTGTTTTTGGTTTCAATGTATATGGGTTTAAAGTCTCTAAACTTTGAGATGATTTGAAAAGCTCAGAATTTCAAAGTAAAATACACATAGAATTTATAGAGTTGCTAATCACAGAATCATAGAATAGTTTGGGTTGGAAGGGACCTTTAAAGGTCATCTAGTCCAATCCCCCTGTGACGAGCAGGGACATCTTCAACTAGATCAGGTTGGTCAGAGGCTCTTCCAACCTGACCTTGAGTGTTTCCAGGGATGGGGCATCTACCACCTCTCTGGGCAACCTGTGCCAGTGTTTCACCACCCAAATAATGTCCTGTTTACATATGAAAAGAGGGATTTTAATGTATAAGCATATTCGGTTCCAGTCTGACCAAACCCCCATGTCTCTTCTCTGGGTCTATGTGAGTGTGAGTTTTAAATGGATTGACAAGAGCTCTTGAGAAAAAAAATCACGGCAGCAAGGAATATTATGGAATATAGCTGCAGCTTTTTTGGCCACCCACACACTGTAAAAGGCTATTTTGGTCTCCATCATTTCCCCAGTCAGATTTTCAGATTACAAGCCATGGTGACAAATGACACGTTATTTTTTATAAGTGAGCCAGATACTGGTAAATCAAGTATTTTCTTGGAGTGTAGTTTAGACTAGTTGTGGGAAAACAAGCGGCAATATGTTCATAGACTTTTCTGGACTCAGTTGTGTGGATTATTACAAGCTTGGGAATGGAAATTAAAACCAATATGGAGTCATCAGAAATCAGGAATGTGCTCTGCATTTTTAAATCAATATAGGGACTACCAAGGCGCTTATAGATGACCTTGTGACCTACTTATCATAAAGCACGTGACACTTGTCCTTGAGGGAGTTACATTTGCTGTTCTGATTGATCTTTTCCAAAAGCGGATATTGAAAACAGATGAATTCTACTGTCATAGGGTCAATGAAAAACCCATCAGTGCTATACGTTTCACTTCAATTTCTTCGATATTTTGCTTAAAAAGATCTTCTTACAGACTGATAATATCTTTTTATTGAGCATTTTTATGTGAATAAATAAGACCTGATACTTTGTAAGAATTAAAAACACATCTAGAGGTCTATTAAAGGCACTTTGTCATTGAAAAAAAGAGTGCTTGTAACTGAGCATCAACCATGCTCGTGGTACAGATTTTCATATTCAAAACAGGAGTATATCTTGCCTTCATTTGCAGACTGAAGTGTGTTTCATATTGCTGATGGCTTAAAATTGATAAAAAGCAAGGTTCTGTCAAGGAAAGAATAGGTAACAGTGGAGTCATGTTGTGTTCCCAGAGATGCTAGGACCTGCCACATGAATGGAAAACTCACTGTTGCAGTGACATTGGATAGAAAGGCTCCCCTCTCTGCTCCCCAAAGCATCTGTAACATTTTTCTTATATATTCATCTTAATCTTCCACTACTGCAGGTAGTTTCTTTCCCCATGCACTTTTTCAAAGCCTTAGTTCTCAGCTCCTCATTTCCCAGCTCTGTCACAATGAGGCTTATGTGTGACAGACGTACGCACCAGTGTTTGGCTGCCAAATGTCAGAATCGCTGCCCACGCTCAAAGTGAACTATCCTTTAACTAGAAAAAGGAGTTTGGGTGCTGTAATAATTTTGCTAAGGGAAAAGAAGACAAATGACCTTTTGCAGATAGATAGTTTTACGAAGGATGTCACTCACTTTCTTGTTGGGTGACTTTCTTCCTTTCACCCCCATCTTTTTTAAACAATGCCATTTTATCTTCATGCTTAGCCTCTATTTCTTCCATTTTTAACGCTGTTCCTCCCCTGGCACGCCACCCTTGTTGGTGACTTGCGTGGTGTCAGTCTGCTGAAGCTGCAGAACCTACAATAGAGGCCAACCTACCACCAACTCAGTAAGTGAAATTTCTTAATTAACATTGCCCATACTACACAAAACCAATTCCAGCTCACCCACTCTGACTTTAAATGTTGATTCATGTTCTTGACTACATCCTAAGCTTAACTTAAATCTGATTTCTGTATATGTAAAAATTGTATGTTGTGTTTGTGCTGCCCGAAGCAAAAGTACAACATAAAATTAACCTTCTAATCATACGTAAAACTGGCAGTCACACATTTCATACAATCATATAGTAGCAATATTATAATGATTAAAAATATTGCACACTGTTTTCACCTGGTTTGGTAGAGTTCATCTTCAGCATGTTCTCACTGCTAAAAAAACTTGTAACTAACACACACGTATTCTAATAAACGTAGGAATAGTTTAAAAGATCCTGCAGTGAAAATTATAACAACTTCCTCTTGTGAAAATGAAACTTTCTTGCTTGCTTAAACTATCCTGCTCACATAAAGAAAAAAAGAGAGAGGTCTTCATGAAAGATGACAGATTTTCTAACAGGTGGGGGAACATGGCATGTACCAATTAATCTATACCCAGGTGTGAGAGTGGTATGTGAAGGTGGCTTTAATACCGAAAAGAGAGGAGGTTGTCCCTGTTGGCATTCAAGTGTGGGACTGGCTCTAGCCAGGGAAGTTAAAAGATCACAAAATATTATTTGTTTCCACTGTGTTTAAAAACTGTGCTCTCAAGGGTTGACTTTCTCAGCAGGGCATGAGCAAGGAGGGCTACAGTTCCGCTTTACTTCTGTGTTTGACTTTGAATAGTTTTTGGTTCATCACATTTCACTTTTTTCAATTCTCAGACATGTATTTTAATCATCCTAGTCCTAATATATGTATAGTTGTAATCATTTATTTTTTCAACCTTGTCAGGAGAACTGTCAGTTCAAACCACTCAATCTTTCAGTAGAACCACAATAGGGCAGATAATGTGGTTGGCTTGTAGCTATCAAGAACTCTGTTAACATCAATCAGTATTAAGAAACAGGGAAAAATAAGGATCTGTATCTCTAGATGAGAACTGAAGTACAAATCTGTTCAATTAGGCATGAAACCTATCACTGCATATTCTCATGCATTTATCAATTCAACACTTAACTATACTCTTCAGAGCAACTCTATTATCTTTGCATTTAGCTTGCATGAAGCCATCTTTTTAAATCCTTTTCTCCCTTAATGGCTCACTGCACATTATTGAAGTTAGTATTTATAAAAGGAATTCATATGGAACAAAAACATTTTTGGTTGCACCAGCATGGTGGAAGAAGACCCCTTAACTGTACGATATGTATGAAAATCAATTTTCATTCCAAGAAGCCTAAACGAGCGGAGAGGAAAAGGGTTGGCGAAGCAGCTACAGAGAAGCAAAGCTCCATCTCCTTTTACTAGCCTTTTAATTTTGATCACCCTCCCTGATACCCTCAGCTTGACTACAAAATAAAACTTCCAAGAGCTAAAAATAAAACTTTCAAGAGCTAAAACGGGCCCCAAAGGACGCGGATGAGGCGACGGCCGCGGGATGTCCCTGCCCGCGCCCCCAGCTCCCCGCAGCGTGGGCAGGCGGCGGCGAGGCCGCTCTGCGCCCGCTGCGGCCGGACCCGGCTCCGGCACCGGCACCGGCCGCGGGCAGCTCCGCCAGCGCGGAGCGCGTTTCGGAGGGGCGGCTCCGTGGTCGGCTCACCCCCCCGGGCTCCCTCCGTCTCCTTTTTCCCTCCTGCGTCGATTCTCCTCCTCCCCCGCAGCCTTCGCGGAGGCGGGTCGGTGCCTGGCGGCCCCCGTCCAGGGGGGAGATCCGGCTCTCCCGCGGCGGCCTGCGCGTATGGGGGAGGTGTGCGTGCATGTATATACATACATACATACATACATACATACATATGCGTGTGCGTGTACATCGCAGTGGTCTGCCGCGTTATGCCGTTTCATTGCAGCGCTGCCCGACGGGGAGGGCGATGCCTGCGGGGCGATCTGCGGCGGGGCGCCGTGTGCCGCTGTTAGAGCCACGGAGGTGCGGGGGAGGAGGGGGAGGACCACGCAGGGGCTTTAGGGAGGCACAACGGGGGGCACGGCCGCCCTTTGCGTCCTCTCCTGTCCGAGGCAGCCCGGGAGAGCGGGACTCGCTGGGCTCCGGTGCGGGGCAGGGTCCGCAGAACCGTGGCCCGGGTTAGGGGCTGGGAGACGGGGCGGGGGGGAAGGTCGCGCCCGAACCGGTAGCGCCGCTGCCGCGCCAAGGCAGGCTGGCAAAGCCATAAACCCGGCACCAAATTTCTTCCAAACATGGGGGTCGGGGCACGTTCTCTCAGGCGAGCGGCCAGCCTAGACCCGCTCACGCAGCCGGGGAAGTTCAGCAGAAACGGAGGCTCACCGAGGCGGGGATGGGGGGGCGGACAACTTTTCCGCCCGGGCACAGGGGATAGCCGACAGCCGCAGCTCCCCAGGACCGGGGAAGGCCCGTCGGGCTCCAGGCGAGCGGGCTCCCCCGCCGCCTGGGGGGACACCGCCGCCCCATGGCGGGCCGGCAGCTCCAGCGGCGCCAGCAGCGCCGAGCCGGGAGCGCGCTGCCCCCGCCCGCCGAGGATCGCCGGCCGCCGCGGCGGGACGGGCGCGGCGGGAGGGTCGCGCTCCCCCGGCGGGCCCGGTTGAACCTCCAGCTGCCCGCCGGCGGTGGCCCCCCATGCGGCGCGGCGCCCCGCCTAACCACCCGCTCGCCCCGCTGCGCCACGGGGGCCGGCTTGGGCGAGGGCGGCGCGTCACCGGATCTGGTGGCGCCGGCAGCGGGGCGGCGTTACGGAGCGCCCCGGGAGC
>VFFE01007705.1:2273669-2288372 GCA_008921705.1 Burhinus oedicnemus
ACAAAGGTTTTCCTGTGAAGATGGACAAAAGTATATCAGCCAGGTGATTCCACGGCCATGCTTTTAGTGCCTTTGACCAATTAGGTCATTGATTCTATATTGTTTATTATATAATATTCAAGTAGGTCAGGTTTGTGTATGCATAAACTAGTTGTGCACGGTGCATGCTGCCTGCTCCAACTGCCTGATGTTGAACATCTGGGCAGAGGCGCTTTGTGCTAGTCTGCTGCACAACACATTCAGGAATGTTAAGTAGCAAATAAGCTCTGCCTCAGGATAGTGTTGCTGATGTTGATAATATTGGTGTGCCCAAAGGAATTAGCATGCTTTCTTAGACTCTGGTCCAACACGTTTTTATTCATGTGAGTAAAATTTTCTCACTGGAGTATTCCTATGGTAATCAGCAAACCTTCTCATGGCAGTAAAAAATAGAAAATAATAAAACCAACTAGTTATTTGCCACAAAAAATCCCTCCACTTAAAATTCCCATAGTCAAGAAATGTTTTTTAACGTGGCTCCCTAAGGAGAGGGAGATAAGGCTTATGCAATCATGCTTCCTCTTTCTGGCTGTGTCTCTGGGTATCTTCTTCCTTACAGTTTGATTCCATTCACTATGCTGGTTGAAATTAGCACAAAGGGTGAGAGGTCCCTGAGTATTACAGGCTTTATAACTATAATCAGCCCAGCAGAAAAGAGATTAATGAGGCTGAGCTCATATTGAAACCTTCACTTCGATAAACACCAACGATCTACACGGGCAGGACACAGAGCATCAAGAAAAGCCTTGCTTAGTACCTACTTAACAGTCATGTACAATCTAAAAAATTATTTCTAATATGGGAAACCAGTCATCATTATTTCTGTTGCTCACTGAACTACTTTGCTTGAAAAAATGGGGACTATGTGAAATAAATTGTATGCTTCTAACTAGGAATATACTGAAAGAAATTTTACATTTTTCAATTCATTCAAAGTGTTAAATATTTTTTACATTCTTGCTTTCCAGAGTTTTATTTGGAAAAAAAAAAAAAGTAATGAGTAGCTGCTAGCAGGTTCCTAGGAACTTCTGAATATCCCAGTGGAGAATATGACTCACAATCAAAAAAAAACCCCAGACCTTTAAATTTGTATTAAATCAGTGAGATTTAGTATGTGAACTACAACTGCACCTATAAAGTTAGGTGAAAGGAGGGAAAAGGAGTTGAGCACAGCTGCTGTGTTCCTCCTGGAGATGTGGGACTACTTTGTGATCCCAGGTATGTATGAGTAGTGTGTCTATGTAATTTCATGTTATACCGCCACCTGGTTCAGCAGGAAATACAGTGCCTAAGAAAAACAAAAGTAGAATTGCTGGACAATTTGTTCATTCTCATTCAATTTAAATGATTGGGTATTCCTTTTAGATATATACACTATTTTAGTTTACTTTATTCTTCATCTAATTTCAGTTTTTTCTTTGTATTGCTTCCTTACATTCCCCTCTTCTCCTTCAGCCCTTTACTTCCCATGTGTTGCAGTAGTCAAATAGCTCTTGGCACTGAAAACCTGTTGAGCAGTTTTTTAAATATGCAATTTCAGAAAGGAGCTCTTGGGGGGGTTGGGGAGAGAGAAAGCAAATAACCCCTAATCCTTGGAGTTCCTGTATCATGCTTACAATAACATTTGCTTTAAAAATTGTGTGTCTTGAAAAAACTTTGTATGTAATGCTATTTTTTCCTCATTTCCATACTCACTGTTCTCTTCTGAATGTATACATTAATATACAAGATTCCCAAAATCAAACATTAATCTTTTGTCTTCAGAATATTTATGCACTCAGCAGTTAGAGAAAAAAGTTGTAGATAATTATTTATAATCATGTTTAGATAAGATGCATTGTATTTGCCACCAGTCGCAAATACAACTTACAGAGTTTATATGGAATATCTTCAGCAGAAAAATATGTGAATTGTTAAAACAAGTCTTGGTTCTGGTTTCTATTTTGCAAAATCTTCTCTCAGCACAACGTATATATACATGTGTATGTATGTATGCCTATGCACAGATATATACACATCCATGTACCTTTACATACATATGTATGTCTATGTGTGTATGTATGTATATGTAAAACATTACTACCTACTAAGTCTGTGAAACATGTACCTTCAGTGACAAAATCAGAGTTAAAAAATTACCTGCAGGCTTGAGAATTTAGCTCAGGAATTTGCTTCAAGGATTGTACTGTGACTTGGGACTTTGACTTTGCCTTTTAGAATGTTTTCTCAAACTGGCCAATTCTGTGTGTTTTGTTTCTGTTTATTTTTTCCTAATTCCACTTAATTTGGCATAGTTGTTCTAAATTAAGCTGCACTATGCTTATACTGTACAGCAGGTAACCAGGTACTTGGAGCTAGCTGAAACTCGTTCTTACATCTGCTCCAATGATATATATTTTTCGTGCAGAACAGGAGTCTGAATTTATCTTTGAATTGCCCTCATAGCACTTAACATTTTCTTGAGAGGCTGAAACAATGTCTTTTGGAAAGAAATTTAGCAGCTACTGGAATTCTTTTGTTCCTACCCCATTATGCTATTCATTCTAAGAAATGGTTTATGTTCCTTTGATTCACAATGGGCATGCAGTATCTCATTATACCTAAGAATAACTATTTGTTGTCCATATTTCTTAGCATTTGGATTTCACAAACATTGAATTTTGCTTTTCATCCTTCTTTTCAGAAGATTTGGGAGAAGAAAAGAAAGGACACAGCTCCATCCTTGCATTGACAGCGATCTTAGGGAAAATAGGCAGACATTTTATATGCGAAAGAAAGATTCTATTCAGCTTTGCAGTTTAATTTTCCGTCTCTCAAAAAGAGAGAACAAAATAAAAACTATTAAAAACAAAAAAGAAGAAACAGAAAAAAGACAGCATCTTTATCACAGTACAATAGTTTGAAAAAGACCTTGAGAAGACCACTTCCTACTTCAGGGGCTTCTGCTTGTGGCTCCTTTATGTTCATGTTTATGTTCAATTGTTTAGCAGCTGCTCCTATTCCTTCATTTCCAACAATGCTGGCAGTGTCAGTTTAGCTTGCTGTCCATCTCCCTTCAATACATGGCAGTCTTTATTTGACCTAAGAAATAATTTATATGAAGCAGAAGAGAAACATTGTGCCTGTGACTCAGTGCCTGATCTGGCATTTTGTTTGCTCATTGACTGGGAAATACTGAACTACTGAATGCAATCCTGGCCAGTTTCTCTGACTCAGAATTTTGAGTTGTTTGCTCTAGAGAGTCTTTTGGAATCTGTTTACTTTGCTGTATCTTTTTTTTTTTTTTTTTTTTTTTTTTTTTGGCAGCTGTCGGTCGCCCGCTCCTGGTTTGGAGGCAGGATGGTCGGCGGCGCCAGCGGCAGTTTTCAGGCGTTTAGGTGCGGGAGGTTTGTGGCTGGGGTTGCCGGGGAGCCCCGCTGCAACTCCGCCGGAGTCCGGCGCGGGCATCCCGCCGGTGCGGTGCGGTGCGGTGCGGTGCTCCGGCGTGGTGGCGGGGAAGGAAGCACAGTGTCCCCAGTAGTGCTTCGCACTACCGCAGCTGTGAGAGACGATGCCTTCTTACAGGCGTTAATATAAAATGCCTTTTCGTTTGTGCTGAGCTGTAACTAAATTGTAGGAGGCTCTTAATTGCTTTCCGTCAGTGCTTCTTGTAGGAGAGAGGCAGGGTGCGTGTTACCCTTTCAGACCCACTTACGGGTTAAGATAGTGAACTCAGAGTTTGGATTTTTATGCCTTTAACTTTCTTGTGCCCTACGTGGTGATTTTCTGCGAGATGCTCTTGCTGTGGGGATATGGTTTGCCCAGCCTTGTTTGTTTGCTTACTTTTAGCCTGTGATATTTGTTGCTATACTTGACATTGCCGTGAAACAAAAAGTTGACTAATTTATTTTGGTATATGGAGGATGGTTGGCAGGCAGGGGACTAATTCTGCTCTCGGAGGAACTCCACTTCAAAGGAGGAGGCTCATGGGGCTGTAATCTCTTGCTAAAAACTCAGAGAGCTCAGAGCAGACCTGTCACACTGCAAAAAATGAATTCTTCTGTTCACCTTTCGGCACTGATAGCGTATAAGCTAAGCAGCCTGCCTTCCCGTATCTATGAAACACCTGTCTCTGAAACGCAGGGGATAGAGATGTGAATTCTGGGCAGGTTTGGGAGAGACAGAACTTCAGACAGTGTTTAATTAAGTTTGCTCTTATTGATTTCCTTGGTGTCTTCTCTATGAGCCTGAAAACGACAATCTTTTACAGTGACCTTGATGTACATTCTGTTCTAACATGAAAGCAGCACGGAATGAAAGCATTTACACAGATTTATAGCTAAGCTCTGACATTTTGCTAAGAGCTCAGTCAGTTCCACTGGACGTGGTAGTTTCAGCAGGGGTACTGGGCATGGTGTGTGTGTGTAGGAAATAACTTGGGGAAATAACTTGATAATAGTGATGAAAGTGTAAGTCACAATGTTGGAGGCATATGCTCCTGCAGAAATGTCACTGTGTGTGAAATGTTTACTGAGTTTTGGATATTTCGTTTTCTAATCAGCGAGATCTCGGGTGAAGGGGTGTGTGGGTGTCTGTGGCAATCACAGAGCTTCCCAGGTTAATGCACTTTGATTTGTCAGCAGCAAGAGATCTTTTTATGCACCGAAATACACATTTTTACATAGATGCAATATGGAGATAAGAAGATTAAAAGATGTTGGGATGTCGGTATGGTGAACATGTAACTGACTCAAGTTTATAGCAGAAAGATAAAGTAAGCCTTTTGCATAATGGTGGATGGAGCTCGCTATGGGTAAGCCGGCTGAGGGGAGTGTCATTTGTTTCAGTGCAGTTTACGGAAAGCGTTCCTGTGGTTCATATTTCTGAGTCTTTGGAGATACCGTGAAACACAGAATAACTGTTGCTAGACAGTGGGACGCAAGCCTATCCATTACTTAAAACACTCAGCTGCTTCTATGTCATATCAAAAAAAGTATGGTTTTTAGCAAAGTCTGCCTATGTTTTTATTGTAGTAATTCCTTCCTCTGTTGCAGAGTGGCAGGCTTTCACTAGGCATGTGCAAGGGAGCTCATAGAACACTGAAGCGTGCACTGATCTGGAATTCTTTTGGGCTATATATTATACTTGAGGTTTCCACAATTAAAATAAGTAAGTGCTTATAACTGATTATATAAATAAATAGGGTTTAAAAATTGTATCAGCTTTGTCACTTCTGATGCATTTTTACAGAGCCATTTTCTTCCTTTTCTTTTTAGTCCGTCAAACTAATCTAATTCTATAGTCGCTCTTTGCCTGGAGAGGAAGAAAACATAATTTAATGATGTATCATTTGGCTTTTGCAGTATCTTATCCCATAGCTATGAGATAATCTAATGAAGGTTCCCATCACCGAATTAAAGAATATGGTGCTCTAGACTTTCACTTACAGCTGGGTTTTCACTCTGTTACATGGCCAAAGAATCGAGTTTTCACAGGGTCTGAAAGAAAAAAGAAACATTTCTTTTTCTGTTAGAAACTGGAAAAGAAAGGGAAAGGTAAGACCTGAGGTCTTTAAGGATATAATTAAAAGCAATGACTTCTAAGATATTAATCAAACCCCTTTATCTTCACATATTTTCTTTATCTTTTACTTGGTACTTGTCAGAAAGCCTTTCTGCATATTTATACTTGAGTTTAAAATGTGAGTGGTTCTTCATTTTGAAAATTTTGGAGTGGCTGTCATACAGTTCACTGTAAGGCTATTCTAGTATCCTCTTTAATGTTCTGTATTCCAGTTTGCTTGTGTCTTTTGAATTGGAGTACAGTATATTCAACTTTATAGCATGCATTTTTATTTTAATACTATACAAATCCCTTTAATAGAGAAGATGTTGACTTGATTCAGAAATTTCAGGGCAAGCTCAGAGATTATGTTTCTTTCCTGATTTTTTTCATGTTTGCTGAGACATGCTCTGTGGCTTGTCAGGCATAACTTTCATGAACTGACAGAAAGACCTGTAAGCAAAATGAAACATATCAACAGTTAAGCATGGTTTTTCTAGTCAGCCCGACCCAGTTGAGTGTGTCATTTCTATTTATTCATTTTAAATCAAATATTAACACAAACAAACAAGGGCTGTTGTCTGGTCTCAGTTCTTACCTCTGAAGTGCTCAGATAAGTACCATTTCTTCATGCTGGCAATTTAGCACTGGTGCTTGTGCCTGAGCTACTAGGAAAACTGTGATACTGTCAGTATTTCTTACCAGTAGTCATTGCCAGGTCTGCTTGCTTGCATTGTTAAAAAGGTAAGGGGTTGTAGTGAATGATTAGAAATGTCAAATGGATTTAACGTGTAGTCTTTCTTGGCCCTTCTCGTGGCTGTGCTTTCAGTTCAGGTTTCCGGGGAGAGAACGGGATGTGGGTGGGCTGAATCCCAAGTTGAGTCTGCTGCATCAACGTGTAGCTCTGGCAGTATGCTGTGACATTGGCTCAGCATGATTACGCAGCCGACCTTCTGTATTTGCCCTGAGTTTTACCTACCAGAACTGGAAGAGTCAGAAAGCCTTACTGTCGTCGTGGCCAACCTGAATATCCTGCATTCCTGTTGCAGATTAGAGGAAGGAGAGAGCATACATTAAAAAAAACAAAACCAAAACAGATCGTGCCTCAAAGATACAGCTCTAATCGACACTAGGGAACGCAGTGGAGACACAGCCAGTGAAATTCACATATATACTTAATTATCCAAGGGAGAAATTATTATCTATCTTGAGAGATTGCTTTATTAGGTGATGCGTCTACTTTGTGTGAAGAAGAGGAGCTACGTGACGTGGAAACAAAGCTTTTTTCCACTGCACACTTCAGATGTGGCTGTCACTGTCATTTGGGACTCTAAGCCTTATCTTCACTAATCAGCTCGAGTTGGCCAAAAGAGGTAGAATGCTCAGCTGTGTGATGAGTCTGGTGGTGCAGGAGCCAAGAGCTGGGTTGTTTCCTGGGGACTTGCTCTCCTCATTCTGTTAAAGTAATGAGTAAAGGGAAACTAATCAAGAAAAGTGTTTGGGATGAGATTAATTTCATGACTTGTTCTCCAGTTTGCCATGGGTAGTGTTGGACAAACTCTTTAAAGTTCTTCTGTGTGATACTCACGTAACACTACATTTGAGCTAAATATGTGTAATTGTTCTAAAAGATGGAGTTGGGGTTTTGCACGTGAGGCCAAAACGTGGATAAATGATCCTGCTGGACAAGGTTTGCTGTGCCACTCAGGTGTTCAGAATGACTTTAACGATAAGGCATGGATGGTTTGTGTTGTAACTTTCACTGTGAAAAGCAGGAGGTCCCCCATGCCAGGGGCTGAACAGAGTTGAACACAGTCTTGCCCTGAGGGTGGATGTTCTCAGAGTGGAACAAGCCCCGGAGCAGAGTGAAAGTCCCACGCTGGTACTCGAAGGGTGCTTTTCAACAGCCGCTGGAATTCCTGTGTGAGATGTGGTTGAGGTAAAGGCACTGATGTTTTACTCCTTTAATACTGGCACTGATACTGAGTCTGTGAAAGAACTCATGGCATCAGAGATGCCGTGAGTGCAATTGATTGTTGGCTCAGTTGATTATTCTGCAGATAGTTATCATCTAGATCTCATCTCAAGAGTGTTGGATTTTTTATTTTTTTCCTGTGAAGTATTTGTTACTTGCTGTTAGATTTGGGTGTTCCTTCCCTGGTCAGGTGAGATTTTGGTTCGAAGGTGTGCTTTTAAAACTGATGACATCAAGCACTTCTGAAGTGTCTTGCTTGGCGCTTCTGAGATAATGTTATCAGAGGAGGAACAGTTTATTCATTGGATCATTCTGAAGTTTGGGTTTGTTATATTTTTTGTTCAATCTCAATGCATTTTTTCAAATAGTGACTCTAAGTAAATTTTATATTGCTTTATATTTGACTTACGGTTAACTGTGAGCAAAGGCTGTTCGAATAAAACAAAACATATACCTTTTCCCCTTCCACCTGTTGCATAAAATTTATTTAAAAGAATATGGCTGTTCATAGAGAAGTAAGAATGAGAGTGCTGTTGATGATACTCATTTTTCTTCCCCTTTCTGTCAAAACTAAAGGGAATTTGAAATTGTCCCGCACCGATGACAGAATCTGATGAGAGATGATAATCCTACCCTCTAATTCTTTCTTGCTGTAAAGACTATTTTGCTATTTTTATTGAATTTAGTGTAAAAATGTCACTAGTTTCAACAGATGTAATACTAAGTTCTTGGAAATCTTTTCAAAGTTTGATATTCATACATAATATAGTTGTTAATATTTGTCTTACTATAAAGCATTAATTCTTAGCTACAGAATTGTTTCTGAAATTCTTTTTATGAAATACGTTGATATTTCTAAATATATATTAATTCAAAATTATGTGAGATAGCTTTTTCTAGTTGCTCCACATGGCAAAATGTTTTGATTGACTATTTTAACAGTTGTGAATAATGAACTGTATATCTCAGCTTCGGCAACACAAATGGACATTGATTTTCTTTGACTTGCTTTTGACCCCTAAAGAAGTAAAACAATTAGAATTATGCTTGTAAGAGAACTCTCTTCTCTCTCTCCTATCATTTTATATATATAATAAACAGCCTTTTGAGAACTGATTTACGTTAATCAGATTTTTTTTTTTTTCAAGTGAAAAAGGAGGGGAAAATCATCAGCCCTACAGTTGTCTTGCAGCTCTAGGTTTCATCACACACAGCTGGCTGCCTGTATCCGTTACCGGTTGGTATCGCAGCTGTATGTTCCTGAATGCAGCAGAATTCACAAACAGTTCTTCGCACAACTGTTTTAATCAGTTATTAAATGGCAAACATTTATATGGCAATATAAGGGTTTGGCCCATGCAGAGCAGTTGTCGTCATGTAACAAAACACGCTGATGCATGTGTAGAGCTCTTCACTGAAGACAGATTTTGAGTAAAAACCAGCATCAGACCTGTGGGTTTTAACATTTGGAGTGCCTTCATTCTCATTCTGTGGGCTATGTGTCTTGCTTTTTTTGTGAAACCACTTTATGAACACAGAATGTAACATATAATAAAAAGTAGTCTTTTCAAAATCAGTGCTAGGCTTTAATAACATGGAGGAATGGATGTAAAAGCAAACTGGGGTTACGGTTCCGAGGAGCCGGAGCATTTAACACGTTATGAATGGGGCATGATTGGCCACTGCCAGGGATGCAGTTAATGGCAGGGCTCCCTGTCGGCAAACTAAGCAACTCTGTTAATGTAAGTGCAAAAATAGGTACTCTATTGCTTTTTCAGATGAAGGAACTTCTCAGTCAAATACAGTGACATTTGTGAAGGAATTTTACTGGAGGAAGCCTGCTGTAACTGTGCTAGACTTCTCCAAGCAAAGTATATAGAAATCATGACAGCATCTGATGATTATCGCCTCTGGTTTTTCTTTAACTCACCGAGATTAGGAAGGACCTTCCTAGATAATTGAATGCACAAGTAGAGAATTTCTTTCTACACCGTGTCATTAGTCTTCTAGCTAGTTCTTAAGCATGTGTAGTAATGGATCATCAGATGCTTCTTTTCACAAGTTACTGTCTTATGCAATTGCGAGGTTGTCTGGGCTGTTTTCTTGGGATGTCTTAATTAAAATTGCCTAATTTTCAGGTTATTAATCTGTTTCGTACAGCAGCTTTTCTTTTCACTACATTAAATAGCCTCCTAGTAATCTGAGCTGGTTTTACTGATCACTGATTATACATTATTTTTGATGTGTTATTATATATCTCCTTTATGCCGCTTATATAACCATCTATGTTTGCAAAGTCTTCTTGTTAGCTTAAAAGAACCCCATCTTCCTATTTTTGAGAGATGGACTATATGATTATTTGTTGCTTGCTTTGATTAACGGAGAAATCCAGTTTTTAACAGTGATTTGATACTACCATTTATCGTTATGCTCCTACACGACATGCCCTTTCATGCAGCTCTTACTGCCTCTGTTTTAACCTCTCATAATGATATTACAATACCTTTTCCTGAAATGAAAATCTCAAGATTAATCTCAAGCATTGTATATTTTCCTCATGTAGTACATTTTGCATCCAATTGATTCTGTAGTTTTTTGTGCTCTGCTTCTGTGTGTCTATGTACAACTCTTTATTAAGATTAATATATTATCCTTTATATACTGTGTGCTTACAGGACTGAGTTTGTGACTTTTCCTTTTTGAAATCAGACTTGATTCTTCCTTTTATAGTTAACTCTTTGCTGTTATATATTAGCTGCAATTGTCAAATAACAGCAAAGACGTTTTTCTGTGGAAAAGCATTTTGGGAAATGGGAAAAGGAAATATTTGGGGACCAGTTACCTTTTGGCAAATTACAAGAATATCATCCAGCATCTACCGAAATTAATTGGACTTTTTCTGTTAAGTTCATACATTGTGTGCTGACACATTTTTTTTTTAGTATTGAACAATATTATTTAAGTAATCTTACTTTTAAGTATATTTTCACTTTTCAACCCTGAACTAGCTCATTTTTGCCTTAAAATGATAATTTGCCTTGATACAACTTTATTGTTTCCTGCAAGGAAATAAAGGATTGAGGATATAGTTTCACTGTATAGAAAAATCAGATTTAAAGTAGAGACTATTGCACTGTAGACCTTATTATGTTCCATTTGGGGAGGAGTAGAAAGCGTGCTTGGTCCAATCAACTCTGTTGTGTTGTTGCTTTATTGGATATTGTCTCTAAGAAAAGATGATAATGTGCCCAAGATCATAATCATAAAATAATTGCTGTGCAACTGCGGATTTTTATCAAAAGTAAGATGGGAAATTCTGCAAAGATGGATTGATATAGCTGGTTAAGGAAGAAGTCTGTTATTCTGAGAGAGAGAGAGAGCCCTCAGATTTCAGTTAGGCAGGTGAAGCAAATGTAGGGATGATGGTAAAGCTCAGGAAATTTTTTCAATATCAAAGGGTCTGATCCTTGAATAAAGCTTTGTTAAAAAGGAGTGAAAAAAGGAGTCATATCCAGTCTGGCTGAATGGCCAGCACAGGGGGAGGAAATCCAGTTCTGAGAGGGTCATCAGGCAGTGGACCTGAATCTCTGCTCCCTCAGCCTTCAGGCTTTGCAGCCAAAATGTTTGGAAGAAAGTATGGGATGTCAGTATTTCAGCAGTGGAGAAAGACTCCTGTGACATTTTTTGTTAGCTCTTTATTTCAGTCTTGTGAAACCAGTAGATTCAAGAAAGCCTGTTTTTGTGTAGGTAGTGAATCCGATCAGGGTGATCTGTACAAGCTCCTGTAAAGCTCTCGCACCTAGAATAATGGATTTAAGGAATTTGCAGGCTGGCGTAGCTTCCTGCTAAGCTCCTGACACCCAACGAGGTTTAGGATTGCATGATGCTGTGTTTTAGAGGAAGAGTTTTTCTCTAGTCGGTACAGACCAACACTTCTGCAAGAGGCAGTCCTCAGAATATGCCACCTGCTTCACCACATTACATTATTTTCTAACAAAATTTTCTTACAAGAGTGTTTGCTACAGTAGATTCAAACAGGAGTGCCTTTTGATGGTTTTATTCTGTGTTCAGTTTCAGGAGATGTTTATAGTCTTAAACATTGTGAGGAAATGTGATGCCTACCTATCCTGAACAAGCGTATGAGAGAAGAATCAGGTATGTTTTCTACTGGATAGCAGTAGGGAAAGATTAAGACCTGATCTGAAATGCCTATTTGAGAATCGGTGCGTACCCTTTAGTACTGAAGGGGACAAGTTACAATAACTTGTTGTCACAGGAAATCCCAGTTAGGAACCTGCATATGCAGGTGAACATATCTATATGTGCTTTCTTAGGAGAAGAAGATGTGGTGTGCCTGCTGACCTTAGACATTATAACTCTTTATGCAGGGAGAAATGGTACCTTTAATTAGAATTCCTCACCCTAACTGTGCATACTATGGTAGAGCCAGGAGGTACTCTCTGAATGTCAACATTCAAACCTTAAAGAAACCTATAAGCATCTTTTCCCTACTTCTTTCTTAAAGGAATTAATTTACATAAAGCTTTCCTTCTGTCAGTGAAATGTTTACCAAGTAGAGCAGAAGCTTTTAATGGCTTATAATGTGTTACGAAGGGCAGTAGTAATGACCATTCAGCAGTTAGAGGTACAAGCTCATTAAGTGTTATAAGATGCAGATAAGACGTCACATACAGCTGTTCATTAGAAAGAATGATAGTAGATGTACAAGGATACTGGTAGGGAACTGTGCTGTTCTTCACTCTGGATTTTTTTTTTCCACCTTTTACTCTCAGGAGCATAAAATGACATAACACTTTCCCTCTTAGCTACTGCATGGTAGTACTGACCACCATGTATATACAGCAGTATGCCTTCTATACAGTTCTTTGATGGCCACAGGACTGTAATCCTGAGATCACCAGTAGCTGGGGTCATAAACGTATAAATAGACTATATGAAAGAAGGTAGAAAAATACAGCGTGTTTGCTTTTGCATTCTTTATGCTATGATAGAGAGAGGATATGCATGACCCTTGAAAAGAGGAAAAGTGGAATAGCTGCATTTCTAGACAAAGCAGAGAGAGAACTGCAAGAAGGACAGAAGCAAGATGTTTGAAGAGAGAGCACTGTCCGTGTTCTTGAGTGGGAAAGTGGTGCTTCCCAAGACTGCAATTGTTCAGTAATATTCTGAATTATGTCCTTGAAATATCGACCTGCTACTCATGCAGAAGAGTTCTGCCGGAAGCATGTTCTCTCTCTGTATGAGAAATGTCTGGGAAAGACTGTATCTGTGTCATTGTTTTCCAAAAGTCCCACAAATTCCCTATATTTAAAGCAGGACCTCATGCACAGGAATTCAGTTGCATCCTTAGACAGACCACTCACTTCTGCAGGTCCATTTGGGGATGTAGTTGAGATGCTCTGGTTCTTCAGGCTCTTTGAGATTGGCCTCAGTGCACCAGAAGCAAAATGGAAGTTAGTGAGGTCTGCAGGTTGTCTCATGTTAGGAAAGATGCAAAAGTGGCATCATTAGGTTTTCTCTTCCTTCTTGCTCTGCCGTATGTGTGTGTCTCTGGCTCAAGATAAATGCTGCGATAAATTTGGCTTCATACACACACCTGTTCTTACAATAGACTCTACAGTGCTCAGAAGTCTGTGGAGACTAAGCGGAGTTATGGATCTTATTTCACAATTCTAATTTCCTTAGGAAAATTGTCTGGGCACCTTCCTTTCCAACAAGTAGAGCTGGAACAAATAGGTGGAACCACCTCTACAGGCAACTGTACAAGTGTGAAATTAAGACTGTGAACTTTCTAAATACTAATTCTTCTTCAGAGAAAGTAGATGAGAAGGAGGCTGCTTTCATGGATCAAGTGTCAATATTGCTTCAGTTATAAAGCGATACACAAGATTAGCTTACATTCCTTATTTTATGGCAGCAGAATTGTCTTTTCTGGATGGCGAGAAGTATTTTAGATCTTCCTACATACAAAATCTCTCCCTGCAGGCATTTAAAGTACTGGAAAAACCTCTGCACCAAGCTCACAAAAACCATGCAGTACTTTGAAGTTTTGCAATTACAGCTGAAAGTCACTTTCTGCAGGTTTATGGCATGTAAATAGCTTGAGATGCTACTGCAGGGAAAGCTAGTCCTTTATTTTTAAAGAATATACATCTGTAGTAGTAACCTATATTTATGAGTGTATAAACTGTCCTGCTGTGTGTTCAAAACCTATGGTTTTGCCCAAAACACCCATCTGTTTGTTCGTCAAAGCTTTTTGTTAGCTTAAAAAGAAGGTATAATTACATAAATACCATCCTTTATTTGAAAGATTTTTTTAACACCATCCGTCTGAAATACACTCTCGTATTTAGAAATTATGAGGAACAACCTGAAAACATGCTTTAAGTACCACAGAGTAACGCCAGACATCAAAATTATGGTCTCTTTATACAAGCCAATTGTTTTCACAGTACTAGGGCACATTTGGTATGCAGATTAGGGGCAGTGTTTGACCTTTGAGTTTTTGACTGTACAAACAAATCCAGTATAGTAAGTGCACATGCAAGATGCTCTAGGCTGGGAATCACTGTATATACCAATAACACCTATGCAGCCTTCAGTTTAGAATGAGGGTCCCTCTAGAGTCTATGAGTCAAATCTCCAGAGTGATGTTTAAGACTCTAAAATAAAGGGAAGTAAAAATCAATGAAGAAGCAATTTATAAAAATAGGTACAGTAGGCAAAGTCACTCATCAGTGCAATATGCAGTCATAGGCTGGCTTAAGGAGCTGGCGTAGCCAGGTTCTTGTTCCCAAACGTGCAGAGTGGCCTAGCCATGATGTACTGATTAAGGCTAATTGAGGAGGGACAGTTACCTTATCATTTGTCCCCCTGTTTTTCCTCGCCCTAATGGATCCATACCTCAGGGTGAATTTAAGCTCTGGACCTAGAGTCTCCAGATCTAGCATTTAAAAATTCACAGTAATGCTATATGACATTGGTTCCAGAGATGTCTTGTTTGTGTGTACTGGGTGAATGGGAGGCTGACTAAAAAGTGGTCTTCCTCTCAAGTCCGGTCTCTTTTTCTTTTTTTTTTTTTTTTTTTTTTTTAAAGGTGGTTTTTTTTTTTTTTTTTTCCTAAACTG
>VFFE01007705.1:2288392-2310777 GCA_008921705.1 Burhinus oedicnemus
CGTGTTTTTCTTTTTGTTTTTTTTTTTTTTTTTTTTTTTTTTTTTTTTTTTTTTTCAAAGGTGGTTTCTTATGGTTATACTTCCTAAACTGTGAAAATTCATATTTGAAGTAGCGATTCTGATTTTTCATCTGCTTGTGTATACTGCATTATTTGTGCAATGTTGATTCTAATGTTCATCTGCTTGTGTATACTGTATTATTTGTGCAGTGTTGTCTAACACAGTCAAGAAGAAAACTGAGAAGAGCCAGAGTTAGCTTTTGTGCCAAAGTCTGGGATCCAGGGAAGAAGCCTGCATGTTCAACCAAAACAAAGGTTGTTGTTATGCATCATAAATTATAATTTATTTTTTTTTTAAGATGGAAAACTTTGTGCATTACATGCAGCAGATATCTAAAGTGAAGCATACCGCTGCTCATAATCAGAAGGCTTCTCAGTCCTGAAGCTGCTGGAAAGGAGACACTGTGTGTTGTTCTCTGCATAGAGAAGTGGTTCTTAGGATAATCCTCGTGGCAGTCATACTACTGATTTCCCTAGCAGCCGGCATGCGCTTGCTTGGAGCAAGAGTGCAGGTATTTTCTCAGAGCATGACAGGCATGATGTGTGACTGAGTCAGCTGTCTTCCTTGACCACAGAGAGGATGTTCTTCTACGGCAAGCTCAGTTTTCATCAGTCTGGGAAGCCTTTGATTTACTGAAATACGCAAGGCAGACTGTGAAGTGTGAAATGATTTATATGACGGTCCCTTCCATCTGAGTAGCTCCCTGGTATCTGGGGCCTTGCCGGAGTGCTCCTGTTAAAAGAAGATAGAAGATGCATATCAGAGATTTCTGTGGTGGCACCCTTTTTATTTACAAAGATTGAACCTAGTATTTCTGTTACAGGTCAGTGAACACATTGCAGTTAGTTGCTTGTGGCAAAAACCACCCTTGGGGTAAGTGTTGGGTCCCACAAAGCTTGGGCTCTGTTTCTTCTCACAACCATGACTGACTGTTGTGGCTTGGGCTGGGCTGGCCCCTGAAACGAACGACAGATGCTCTCTAATATCTCTCCCAAGTGAAAAAAACATGAGAGAGAGACTTACGAGTTGAAAAAGAAACTAAGCTACTTTAATGAAATATTAATAATAAAATAATAAAAAGAAAATATAATAATACTAAGAAAATAATGAAATATATACAAACCCAGTATCAAGCTCCCAGGATGACGATTGTGTCACTGGTGGGCACTGGGAAAGTCCCAGACTGGACTCAGAGACAGACGGAAGCTGGATTCTGGATCTGGATTCAGGAATGCATGGATCGGGATCGAAGGCAGACAAACAGACAGAGTCCTCCTCAGAAACCAGCCATTGAAGAAAGAGGGCTGACCCTTTGATCCCTCAACTTTTATACTGAGCATGAGGCAGATGGGATGGAATTCCCTGTTGGTCAGTTTTGGGTCACCTGTCCTGTCCCCTCCTCCCCGCAGGTGTGACCCCTCTACACTTTGCTGCTGCTGACCCTCCAATGGGGCAAATAACCAAGTTGTCTGGCCTTGGCTGTTATAGCAATGAGTATGAGCAGGAGCCTCTCTGCATCCTATTCCTTGGTATTAATTATAAACATGGGTCTTATCACTCTGGAAGCGGACTACTCTCTGAAAAACACACCGTTAATTTCAGGGAGTTCAGTGAGTTAGAAGAGGCTTAGCTGCAAAGTAAAATTACTGAAAAAATTGGTTCAGTTCTGCCTCAAATCAGGACACTGACATGATGTCTCTCCCTGTCTCCCTTCTTGCATGTTGTGGCCCATCAAGCCTTTAGCTCCTGAATTTGCAGTCAGTCCGCACCAGGAAGGCCACACATTCGGTTCTTTCTGGCCATCTCCTTGGGTGGTGGCTTACAGGACAGTGTGCGATTAGTCATGGTTATTTATGGGATTCATAGTTGCAAGACTTACTTGCTGGAAACCCGTGAGATCTTCAGCATAGTAATCCTATAATGGCATGATACAATGGTATAAAAGTACGTAATTCAAAGAAGACTGTTTCTTTGTTGGTCATGTGTACAGCAGTGAGCATAGATGGCATCTCTTTGAGGTACAAGGTGCTATCAGGATAGAAGTAAAAGGGACTTGAGTCGCAAAGACTTGTCAACTCATCTGTAAAACAGTTGTAACGTTTGTTTCTATTTCTGGTTACTAAAACATACACAGACAATGTATTTCTCTTAAATTGCCGTAAGGTTTAATTTTGCTTTTCAGCTGACTTTTCCCTGGAGGGACGAAATTGGTAATTTGAGAGCAGCTCATTTTAGTATTTTTGAGGATGGTCCCTAGTTAGAGCTTCACATTTATGATTTCCCTCCCCAGTATTTCTGTTATATCCTTTACAGGCTTACACTTGTCAGTGTTTGTTTCTAACTTACATGTGTGTGTACGTGTGTTTGTGATAGATACATGTCTATATATCTGTGTTAAATATGATATACTAAGTACTTGTCAGCCTTGATAGCCCTGGAACTTGGAAATCTATAAGAAATCCATCTTTGATCATGACAGTGGCCACATTACGTGGCTGGATGTTCTCGTGGCTTCTTTTAGACCTACATAAAGCACACAGTGGCCCATGCTTGTACAGGAATTGACCCTCTTTCAGATAATCTTTCTCACACTGTGTACCCTCCTCAAATCTATTTAGAACCATAAGTGAGGATCATCTTCCTGGTCTGTTAAATCTTCTCTTTACATGCCTCTGCTGATTCCGCCTCCCTCACATCAAGCTGAAGCGCTCTCTTTGTTTTCAAGGGTTTTGCTTAGTAAAGCCAAGCATTAGGCACTGTATTTAGCAGCTTACTGAGATTTTTGTTCTTACCACCTGTCCACCACTGTCTGAATTGCCTGTTCTGCCCCTTGAAGTTTCCATAATACACATTTTTCTGTCCCATATGAAAGTAAAAATGCTCTACTTGAAAATCTGCTTTTATAACGTTCAATTGTCATCTTAACTTCTGCTAGCATGCTTGCAGATGGTTTCCATCTGGAACTGATTTCAAGCCTAAATGAGAAGTTTTTTCAGTGTTTCATTTTGAATAGTTTTATATGAGTAGTTTTATTCTGTAAGATCTTAATGCCTAATTTTTTAGCAACTGAAATTTTGCCTTTCTTAAGTTTTTGTCCTGCTTATCCAATAATGGAATCTACTTAATGTGTACTGTTGTATATTAAAACATCCTGGCACAGAGCATGAAAATACTATTTCTTGTTTCAATAGCTACGCTTGAATATTTGATTTAAAACTATTTAATACACATTTAGTCAGTGAAATTGCGGATGCTTGATGTGAATGTTTTTAGACATCTGCCTTTAGGGAGTACATACCAGACAACGGCAGATTACCTGGAAATTTACTTTCAGCTTGATAAAACATCGCTGCTTTGTTTATGGATGAGTCTTCAGCATTTGATGGCAGTTGTGGCAGTCGTTGGTGTTAGATTCCTTGGATTTCAACCTGTTTCCATTTGTTCAGCAACAGAACATTTAAAGTGCTAGTGTCATGAGTTGATTTTAAAAGTACAGGAAAAGGACTTAAGAACAAACAGCTTGAACAAGTGAAGTTACAATTATGAGTTTGAATGTACACTGAATTAAAAAAAGCAGCGACTTACTGAAGAGAAACTTTGCTCTTGAGTCCAGACTGTGTAGATGTGAAGTGTGGGGAGACCCGAAAAGAAGACGTGGACCCTGGTGTGTGCTGAACCAGCTCCTGCCCGAGTCCCCATCGTGCCCATGAAATGGTGTGGGCAACAAGCACTCAACTAGGCAGTGCTGGACGGCTGCAAAGCTGGTGTACCTCCTCCCTGTGAAAACAAATTTTGGCCTTTTTTTTTATACTGCATACTCTCTTCCTCAGACTTTGTAGTCCAAAAACCACATAGCAAATGAGGTGGAAGAAAAGAGTGGTGAACCCTTTTTTAACTAAAGAGAACCTGGGCTGGGAGGTGGGTTAATGTGTGGATTTTGTAGACTGATCAGAAGCTGTGTGAACAGCCGATAGTTAAACTGGTCTGTCAATGATTTTTTTTTTCAATTTGTCTTATCTAAAATTTGGTGGAATTTTACCCCAAACTTTTCTGAGTGTAATATTTTTTGCTACTGAAGTTTAAGAAATTTTAAAACTCTAAGTTTTAATTTAAACCTACTTATTTCAGTTTGACAATGTCAAGTGTACTGGGTAGAGCAGTGTCTCAACAGTGAACTGGAACTTCTGAATGGGATTTACTCTGTGATCACCACATAGACTCGAACACGTCGTATAAATTTCTTTTGGCTTATTTATCTCATTTACCTTAAATTCATACTTTGTGGACACATGGGTTAGTACTTTGAGACTTTGTTAATGAATGGTTACATAAAGGTTTTTTTCCAGTAGTTAGAGACAGTGGAGGTACATAGTGTGTTAGATACTGATTTACACGCATTTTTGGTTTCTCAAAGTATTTTGCATGATCTAGTAGTGAATTTCCGTAAACTTGAAGTCATTGCTTTCTCTGATATACTATTACCTTTTGGAAGCACATTACACAAACCTGGAAAATAATTGGATTTGTTGTAGGAACATTTAAAGTGGATTTGTCTAAATCCATTATTGACATAAATTAAATCTGATATGAAGTCATATTTGCTCATTTTCCAGTCTGTCTTAATTGATATGTTTTAAGGAGGAACATTTGGAGGTCTTAGGATTCACGTACTATAATAAGCACTTGAAGGAATCTCTCTGGGAGCATTTAGTCTGTGAATAGAGCCACAACGGCTAAATAAATTTATTCTTTTTATACTACAGCACTGTAAAAGGAAAAAGTGGACTGTTATTTAGAGAGCTATAAATTCCCAAAATAAATTGCATTTTGTTTGTATTTAAACAAACAGCTGAACATATGGCATATTAACCTGTGCTTCTTCATAAGTTCTGACTTAAAGAAAATTCCTTTTCCGATTTTAGTCTTTAGTTTCAAAACTGCTATAGTTCCATGGGCAAATCTGGGTATGGAAAACTGAAATATAAGCATAATTTGAATGAAAGTGGAAAGATAGCCTGGTATGAAGCCAGCTGGAAAACATTGTCAAACCAACTATTAACACTTGCTTGAGCCTTGCTGGAGGCAGACTTATGCTAGCGCAGGTCTCTGGATTTAGCATGGACCAACACATAGACTTCCAGATCATGCACCCTTGTGCAACATAAGCTCTTGAATTCCTGCTTTGCTATTATCTACAGCTGTAGGTAGTTTTTTTGCCGAGGCATAAGATTTTGAGGTAATGGTACTAGTTTACAGAAATGAAATGGTCATTAATAAGAATCGGGTGCTTTGGTACCAGAAGGGGGCTAGGATGACTTCACCGTCTTACCAAATACTAATGTTCTGGCAAGGCCTCTAATGTGTTAGGCATATGCATGTAGGACTGATGACAATTAGTGTGTAAATAGCATAGCAGTAACAGTGCAAGAAAGTCATCCTCTAAAAAAGAGAGAGAAAAACCATCTGTCGTGATCCCGTCTGTCCCACAGCACCTTGTCAGTGACTCATTCTGTATCAGCAGGCAGGTGCATTAGTTGCCGCTGTGAGACATTAAACCACTTACAACTTATGTTTTGCTATCCCTGCACACAACACATGCTCATTAGCAAAGATTTCTAGTGCCATTGTCTTTCTCTTCCACAGCTGCCTTGTTATCGTAAGGCAACAACTGTAGTTGATACTCAGACTGCCTCACGGTTAGGGCCATGCTCTGCTTAATAAGAAGTTCTTGTTTCAGTACAGTATTTTGGCATAGCACTGGGGATTGCAAAATGTTTTCTCTTTAAGTGGGATAATCCCCTGTGGTCTTTCATGTATTACATTTATGTAAATAGCTCTGTGGTCCCACCACTGTAGGACTTTGGTTCCTCCACAGTAGTTGGTAATTCTGCAAGCAGTGCTTTCATTTGTCTTTACTTTATTTTGAGGTGATAGGTTATCTGTCAAGAATAAAAGCTCACATCCCTGGTGGATGTGTTAATTGCCAGTAGGATTAATAACGGAGGCTCTGTTTTATCCAGCTATGTGTTTGCACAAAACTTTTAGGAACTTTTATTGGCATTTTGCTGAAATTGAGTATGGAGAAGAGACTACAAACTCATAAGAGCTTTTGGAGATGTTCAGAAATGCAGGTATTTCTCACCCTTTCACCCTTGTGTGGGCATATACATGCAGCATGATAACACAAACTTCATTTTCTTAGGCAATCGCATTAAAAAATAATGACAACTATGCCAACATGTTCTTTGGTTTTCTGTGACTCTCTGGATGTTTTGCATACTACGTTGTATTTCATAGAGTAGAACAATTGTGTATTTATAAAAAATGTATTGTGAGTCCTAATTAAAGCTTATTGTGGCCAAATTGGTAATTATGATACAACTGGGGAATGCAGTTCATTAACATAGTTGGGGATATGAGACATAGGCTTCCGTTAATTTGTCTGAGTACTTTTAAAATTATGGCTGGGGGACTGTGAAATTTACTTTAGTGTTCAACAAATGGGCTAATAGAAGCCGTGATCAGTGGCAGTAGGCATTTTGCAAAGAAACTGGATGGATGAAAGGCTAAAAAGCTTTTGCTGCATAATTTTGGGCTCTGCAGTTCATCATTATCCAATCACAAAGATTAAAGCAACTTAGAGCTTAGAAGCTGTAGACCAAGAGCTGCCCAACAAAATCTCCAAAAGCACAGGTGAGCCCTGAAACCTGATTCAGATGCACAGGGATAAACTTCCAGAACCCCTATTTCCATTTAAATATTTATTACCATTTTAACTTTTTATTTTCCTCTGACATATGTCTCTCTCCCATGCCAGATTTCCAGTCTTTGAAAGAATGGTAACGTTTCTCTCTCCCATTCCTGTGGCAGTGACAGAGGATTATGTAGTGAAATTTTTTTGCTGACTGACTGGAAATATGAATTTTTCCACTTTTGAGTTTCACTATTTTTTTGGTGATATCTAACACACTACAAGGAACTTCAGACAAATTATAAAGTTCATTTATTGCTCCTGCTTTTTCGGGGAGAAGTTGTTCCTAGAGTTATTCAGATCCTCCAATATTCATGCAGTGCTCTTGAAAATTAAATGTAGCATTCAGACTCGCATTTTTAAACTGTGTTAAACAAATTACCTCGAGAACTGAGGGAGAAGCATCTCACTGCTAGCAAAATTGGCACAATTTGTAAATTGGCTTCATGTTTTCTGTTGGTTTCTGTTCTGATGAAAGGTGTAAAATGCTCTTGTCTAGCTGAGTGTATTTTCTGTGAAAAGGCTAAAATTTCACAATGATGAATTCTAGTAAAATTGTGCTACTGGCAAAATATTAGTGCATGCATGCTATGGATCCCTGGGAAGCTGAGAGCCTTGTGCTGAATTGGACTTGGGAATACTGAACACATTTGTTCACAGGAATTTTTAGAACTGCAAATACAAGCGTGTCTGTATGGTATGTACTTTAGAGGCTTTTTGTAAACCCTGCAAAGAAGGGAAATACCCAAATATATCTTACAAGTCAGGGTAAAGAGCAAAAAGAAATCGGAAAGCTATGTAATTTACCTTGGCTGTTTGAGTGCTGTGGAAGAATTGAATGCAAATGTGTAACAGAAAGTGTGAAAGGGAAGGAATGTGGTCACATGCAATCTTTTCATACATTCTAAGACTGCTAATCTTAAAGACTAATTCTGAACAAATAACAGGATCAATATGCAAAAAATCTTGTAAGCACATCCATGTAATTTAAAAAATAATCTATTTTTTTAGCAGGAAGACTTTTTTTTTCATGTGCAGTACCAAAATACACTGGTGGATTTACATTCCTTTTATGTCTTCACATATGAGTAACCTGTTTTGCTGAATATATGATTTCTCTTTCTTACATTTTTCATCCTCTTCTAGCCACTCAGTGTGCTTTATACTAGAAAAAAGAATAATTTTACTTTATAGTGGCATCAACCGAGCGAGTTAGACCTGTTACTCTGTGCTAAAGTAGCTTTTATTTACCAAAGATTGACAAATCACTACTTTAGAGTTTGGAAGCAAGTCAGACAAGTTTATATCACAAATGAAAATAATGAGGTGTGTCTAATAAATTTGGAGCTCAATGAAAAAAGATAAACTAAGTTCATTCGGTCTGAAGCCAAGAGCATCGCTACAGGGAATGTATAATATGCTGTGATATCATTTCCAGTGGTAGCTTTATGAATAAGAGGGTAGAACGTATTAACAATTATGCCGAAGGCTAGGACTAAATTGAATTATAACTGCATTAACTGTAGTAACAATTCTACCCTTTTTCTTTTCCTTGCGATTATTAGGAAATTGTTTTCCTTGAAAAGAAAACAAAGCAGGATATTCCAAAGCAAGCATATTGTTTCATCTTTGACTATAATGAGCATTCATTGGTTGATGTGGGTAATTATCTTTTTGGAAAATACAGATTTATTCAGTGAAATCTAGCCTAGGGTGTAAAACAACTGAAATGCATATATTAAACTGAGCAATGATCACCTTGGTCGTTTTAAAAAACCCATGCTAAAAGAGATTAAGGTTGACCAAAACCCTTCTGGTTGTTTTTTTCCTCCACTGAAGGAGTTTACTAGGATTCCTCTTACGAGTTCCTGAGCATTAATTAATACAGAAAATAATGCCTTTATTAAGTGGCATTAAGGTATCACACCGGAATAGTAGTGCTTAGCACTCACCTGTGCACACTATTTTGTGCCTATGATGTCAGATGTGCTGCTCTGCACTATGGACCATTGCAAACTGCACTTGAGAACAATCTGATTTGCATCCAAGACCTAGGTTATCATAGAATCATGGAACAGCACAGATTGGGAGGGACCTCAAAAGATCATCTGGTCCAGCCTTTCAAGAAGTCATAACCTGTTTTATCCTTGCTGTCAATTTCCATGTAGAGACTGATAAAACATGTTCTTGATAGATCTCCTGACTGGTGAGGTTGTGCCTTGGGTTTGCGTGGCAAGGTTTTGGTAGTGGGGGGCTACAGGTGTGTCTTCTGTGAGAAGCTCCTAGAAGCTTCCCCTATGTCTGATAGAGCCAATGCTAGCTGGCTCCAAGACAGACCTGCCGCTGGCCAAGGCCAAGCCCATCAGAAACGGTGGTAATGCCTCAGTGATAACGTATTTAAGAAGGGGAAAAAAAACCTGCGCAGCTGCAGCCAGAGATGGGAGTGAGAATATGCAAAAGAAACAGCTCTGCAGACATCAAAGTCATTGAAGAAGGAGGGGGAGGAGGTGTTTCAGGCACCAGAGCAGAGATTCCCCTGCAGCCCATGGTGAAGACCATGGTGAGGTCAGGCTGTGCTCCTGTAGCCCATGGAGGTTAACAGTGGAGCAGGTATCCACCTGCAGCCTGTGGAGGACCCCACGCCAGAGCAGGTGGATGACCGAAGGAGGCTGTGGCCCCCTGGAGAACCTGCACTGGAGCAGGCTCCTGGCAGAACCTATGGCCCCGTGGAGAGAGAAGCCCACGCTGGAGCAGATTTGCTGGCAAGACTTGTGACACCATGGGAGACCCACGCTGGAACAATTCATGAAGAACTGCAACCCATGGGAAGGACTGACATTGGAGAAGTTTGTGAAGAACTGTCTCCTGTTGGAGGGACCCTATGCCAGAGCAGGGGAAGAGTGTGAGGAGTCCTCCCCCTGAGGAGGAAGGAGCGGCAGAGACAACATGTGATGAACTGACCGCAGCCCCCAGTCCCCATCCCCCTGCGCCACTGGGGGGAAGGAGGTAGAGAAAATCGGGAGTGAGGTTGAGCCCGGGAAGAAGGGAGGGGTGGGGGGAAGTTGTTTTAAGATTTGTTTTATTTCTCATTACCTTACTCTGATTTGATTTGTAATAAATTAAACTAATTTCCCCTAATCGAGTCTGTTTTGCACGTAATGGTAATTGGTGAGTGATCTCTTCCTGTCCTTATCTTGACCCATGGGCCCTTTGTTATATTTTCTCTCCCCTGTCCAGCTGGAGAGGGGAGTGATACAGTGGCTTTGGTGGGCACCTGGCATCCAGCTGTGGTCAACCTACCACAGGTTGCTTAAACTTCTGTAATTGGGAATGAAGCCTAAACTATGAAAATGTCACCTAAAACACTAGAACAAGAAGTATGGATGAGTTGAATTTGCTTCTTATAGTGAAACTGGTGCTGTCAGCGCTAAACTTTAAAAGGGTTCTTGCACCTGACCATTACTTTTTGAACTGGAATCTTATGAGCACGTTCAATTATTCCTGAATAGTTGTAAATGTCCCAAAGTACTTACATTATAATTGACCATATTTGTTAAGGAAAATAAAAGGCTACTTTTTACTTCCAGTAATTTTAAGGTGTCATCATTTTCTGAGTCTTGCAGTTTTCCTCTTGCGGTGGTAGTTTTATCAACAATGCGTAGTTTATCTATACTTATCTGTCTTTCGTAGAATCATGGAATGGTTAGAGTTGGAAGGGACCTTAAAGATCATCTAGTTCCAACCCCCCTGCCATGGGCAAGGACACCTCCCACTAGACCAGATTGCTCAAAGCCTCATCCAACCTGGCCTTGAACACTTCCAGGGATGGGGCATCCACAACTTCCCTGGGCAACCTGTTCCAGTGCCTCACCACCCTCAGAGTGAAAAATTTCTTCCTGAGATCTAATCTAAATCTACCCTCTTCCGGTTTGAAGCCATTACTCCTCATCCTATCACTACATGCCCATGTAAAAAGTCCCTCTCCAGATTTCTTGTAGGCCACTTTTAAGAACTGGAAGGCTGCTGTAAGGTCTCCCCGGAGCCTTCTCTTCTCCAGGCTGAACAACCCCAACTCTCTCAGCCTGTCCTCATAGCAGAGGTGCTCCAGCCCCCTGATCATTTTTGTGACCCTCCTCTGGACTCCATTCAACAGGTCCATGTCCCTCCTATGTTGGGGGCCCCAGAGCTGGACACAGTATTCCAGGTGAGGGTCTCACAAGAGCGGAGTAGAGGGGCAGAATCACCTCCCTCGACTGCTGGCCATGCTTCTTTTGATGCAGCCCAGGATGGGGTTGACCTTCTGAGCTGAGAACGCACATTGCCGGCTCATGTTGAGCTTCTAATCCGCCAACACCCTCAAGTCCTTCTCCTCAGGGCTGCTCTCAATCCATTCTCCACCCAGCCTGTATTTGTGCATGTATTTGTGCAGTGTTCATTTAAATACACATTGTTTGTATACAATTTAAAGACTTCCTTTACCTCCTCACTTCTCTTTATTTTGCATGCTGTCAACACAATTTAGGCTTTTCCCAATTCCTCCTGTCTTCCTGCCCATAGTTATAGTTATCTGGTGTAACTGGTTTTGCTTACCTCTTTTACTTCCTTTACCCATTTCTTGCAACTTAAGATTTTCTCTCTCCGTTCATCCCATTTCTTTTTTTCTTCATGTATGCTGGCAGTCATGGAAATGATCATGGCTGAAAAAAGATTCTTTTGTACGTCATGGAATAGCAGTATTTCAGATGGTGTTCTTGCAGATATGCTTGTGAAACAGTGAGCAGCTAACCTCATTAAAGTGCTTCATCTCATCAAAGAATGTTAAACAGCTGTTTTCAGCTTGACCACAGTGGAAAATAGAATCAATCAGCCACTATATGTTTAGTAGGGACTATGAATACGGGTAAAAGAAAAAATGAGACAGTGAGCAGTAGGAGCTTATGCATGATGGGCTTCCACCCTTGACAGAGTTCCTTTATAATAGTTCCTGTTTCTGCTCCTGTGTTCTGAACCTCTGGTGATCTTTTGGAAGTTGGCCAGGGTGACTCTGGCATGCTGAGAAAATACTGCCATCCAGGAAATTCTTCTTTCATTGCCTGCAGCCGTGGTAAGCTTTTCTCCACTTTTGTTATCATTGAGATGGACTTCATTTTGCTTAATCAACAGTGAGACTGGAAGGGGTGGGCCTTAATACAGGTTGGACCACATTATGCAAGAAAGCTTCCTTGCCACAGCTAGGTCAGTTGGTTTTCTCCCACAGATCATCTGCTCTGATAAATATTAAATCTCTTGCTTATAAGGTGCTTACAAGCTTTAAAAACTGATATTTTGTTTTTATTTTGCATTCTCTTGCACTACATCCCCAAGAAGGGCTTCAGCCCTTTATTCAGTTCCCTTAATTACAATAGTATTTTTTTATTGATTTAACGTTGATGACATACATAGTCACAAAGGGTCAGAGCAAGTAGTAACTGTTACGAGGGAAGTGGGATGCAAAGCTGACACTAGAAAAGCACTGGTTTAGGTAGGATCTGGTGTGTGGAGGAGGTGGCGGTAGCTGTATTACTCTGAGTTTGCAGGCACCAGGAGGACTGGTACCAGGAGAGCAGCGAGTGCTGCCACTGTCCTCCTGCCCTCCCAGCCACACTGGGAGGACAACTATCTGGTGGAAGCTGTGTTGGGGACACCGCACGTGCCAGGGCTGTTTGTGCCTGCGGTGACTCTGCCAGCTGTACTGTCCTCTGCATCCAACCAGCTGGAGCACAGCATGGCAGTCACTGGGGCATGTAGCTGGTCCTGACTTCACTGCTGTCTGCCTGGCTTCCTTCCTCACCGAGGTGGCTGTATGTAAGGACTGAATCTGGCATATGTTCGCATGCGCTATTACTGACTTAAGTGATTGCGCCGGAGTATAAATCAGTGGTGGTCGTGTGGCCTCTTTGTACAGTAAGCTAATACTATCCATAACTCCAAATTAGCAGTTCCTTTCTTGTGCTCTTATCTTGTTCTCCGGATTTCCTAGTTACACTGTAAGTGGTCCTTTCAAAACCTCTTCCCAACCCTACTAAAACAAAGATGCTAAATTGTGTAACGTCTTTTTGTGTACTGTATGACATTCTGTTCTTCTAAATAATCTATTAGCAGAGAAATTGCAATGGAAGCATGACTCTGGCTTCTTTGAAACGTTCATCTTGACAATTTATGATCTTTCACATAAAATTTATCATGTGTCCAAGATCAAAAATAAGCCAAAAGACAGATTTTGATATTGCGTCCGTGAGTTCATGCCACTTTAGATGTTTCTCAGTAAAAAGATATTTGAATCCCAGCTAATCAGAGTTGAGTCAGCTCAGATGAAATGTTAGGATGCCTTCAGTTCTGAAGACGGCATAAAAGAGCTGGAGTGCAGAGTAGGTGAGGGAGGTTACCACTGAAGCTGTCTGGAAACTCAGTATGTTACAAAGACTACGCACTGTAACCTGTTTCATGTTTGTCCCTGTTGCTTCAGTGTCTCGATTAGAGCTCCGTAGAGCCCATTTTAGATGTATTGTGAATCTTTGTCAGTTGCTTTGAACATTTTGACAATCGTTTTGGTTTCTACAAAGCAGTGTAAAAGGAGTAAGTTGTGATTTCTTTGAATGATATTTTGGGATAATCAATTTATTTCCATGTTGCAAATATATATTCGTATTCTGCTGCTTGAAAAAGAGG
The DNA here is from genome assembly GCA_008921705.1 of Burhinus oedicnemus. Classification (NCBI taxonomy): domain Eukaryota; kingdom Metazoa; phylum Chordata; class Aves; order Charadriiformes; family Burhinidae; genus Burhinus; species Burhinus oedicnemus. Next base: position 2,301,912 of record VFFE01007705.1, read on the forward strand.
CAAGTTATCCTGCTAACCACCTTTACGTTACTCTATCTTTCTGTATAATATACATCATTAGCAGTTTTTGTCATTTTTGTTTGATTTTTTTTTTTTTTGAAAACAGATTCTTAAACTGAATTTTCAGTCTATAGTTTGGCTTCATCAAAATCAGGAACTTGCTTTTGCAATCATTGCCTTCCCTGGTTTTAGAGTTAAAGGTAAAAAACGGAAGCCAATTCTGCACATCATTCACACCCACTGAAATATGTGTTTTAACATTGCATTCATGAAGCTGATGCAAAGTTCTCCGTTGTGTTAGCAATAAATATTGAGGCACACGCTGAATGACTCTTAAGCTGCTTTGTGTCTACATAAGAGTGTCTGTGCAGTAGTAACGTTAGCCTTAAGACTGGTTTTAAACTAATGCAACCTTGGTATCAGGTTGGTCACGATTCTCAGCTGCTTTGCTTTTGGGGCACTCGTTTATGCCTTTGCTAAAAAGAGCATTATTTGCTGCCTTTCAGAATGCCGTCATGCTGTACTGGTGAGGGTGACAGTTCACTTCAGCTAGGCAATGTATGTTGAAGTAGACTCTCTTCCCGGTATTAGCTAGGGAGCGAACGTGTAAGTTAAATAACACCTCATAGCTTTATCCTGGAAAATCCTCTGAAATTCCAACATTGTATGGAATTACAACCTTGCTTGGATGTAGCATAAGATCATGGATCATCTGATTGTCTCCGACAAGCTCAGCCGCGAGCTGTTGAATCCGGACATCCAGCTGTGTTAGTTAAGAGGGCTGCCTCGGTAAGACCAGCACTGTTTTACTCGCAGGTACAGAGCAAATGCAGAGTGGGACTAGATCCAGACAGTTTGTCACTGCTGTACCTTTCCAGATCCCCTTAGCGTGTTGTTTTCGGGCTTTCTTTCCTTTCCCTCCTCCTTTTCTCCCACCCCTGAGCTCTTGCTCTGCTCACACAGTGCAGGAACAGGTTGGATTTTTGAATGTGCTGCTCAGCCAGAAAAAACGTGCCCACGGCCTGTTTCAAGGAGCATTGCTGCTTGTCCTTTGTGCCAGAGGGTTTTGTGATGTGTCAGTTCATCTAGTGTAGAAGATAAGGTAAAGCACCTTCAAAAAACGGACCCTTTTAAAAAATGGAAACTATGTTAGCTTTAACAACGACTGAGCAGAACATAAGGAAGTGTTTGCAGCTTCTGGAAACTCAGATAACTTCAGGAAGGAAATGAAATGTTGAAATTATTTTTCCTTCACATACGTTTTGCCATATCAAGAGATTTGTTTCTCAACAAAGCATGTGTACCTTGACACACTCTTATGCCTTTGGTATTTCTGTTTTTCCTCCTTTTAAATTTATACCTATGTATTGCACCAAAGCCCATTTTTAAACAAAAGGTATTTTATTGTCATTCTCCAAAAAAGTTTTACCCAACTGTAGCCACCCGTAGTTCTCCTGTGTGCGCCTTGTCACAGGCTGCCCTCCCTCTCCCTGCAGAGAAGCCACCTTCTGAGTTGTGTATTTCAGATAAACCTCATTCTTCCACGATGGGTCTCTCCCTGGTTGCTCACTGAAGCTGATCTCCACACCTGTCCGCTTACAAGATTTTCCCTGGAACATTCAATGGTAACGTTGCAAAGAAGGAAATGCTAAGAGGAACACTGAAGGAGGTACAGCGGCTGTCAATGAAGTGGCTTTCAAGAAATCCTGCTAATGTTAATGAACCAAGCTCTTTATAAAGTGCCACTCTTCTGAGCAATTAGCACCAGCAGAAGACGTATCCTAAGGAAAAAAGAAAAAAGTGTGAAAACCACCAATCCCTTTATAGTTCTATAATCTTCATCTGTTTCTGTTCCAGCTGGCTTAATTTGTCTATCTCCAGATCCCAGGATTTTCCTTCTGGGAGAATTAATTTATTAGTCCAGTTTACAGGTAGGTTTGTTGAAGTTCCTCATTCTGTTTCTATTCGTAGCCAAGATTAAGTTCCCAGGTTTTTTGTTCAGATATCCATGTTTGCACAGCACAGATCAGTACAGTTTGTAGTGTGGATCAAACCTCAGTTTGCCCGTAGGTAAGAAGCCTGTGGAGCAAAGCTGAGTGTTTCTGGCATTTGGAGAACTTGCGAGACCACATTCCAGTAATCACAAAAGACAGATTCTCTGTGCACATAAATCATGTGTGTTCAGCAAGAAAATGACTATTTTATTTCAGTTTCCAAATAAATCTCTCTTAATAATTTTATAGCATGCCAGTAGTTCCCAGAGTAATGTTTTGTTGGTTTTTTTTTAAACTTCAAAGTTATGCATTGAGAATAGACCTTGAAATTATATACCTTCCTTTTTGTTTCCAATGATATTTCCATGGGGAAAGGGTAGAGCATGTTCTATTTAAGCATTCAGTGCTTTGATTTTTGTTCCTCTGCTTGTAAATAATCAGTATTCATCTGAATAAAGCACCAGAAAGGGAGAAAAATATTAAAAAAAGACCTTCAACTTTTTTTTTTGCTTTAATACTTTGAAAAGAAATAAAAATAACCCTTTGCATTAATTTCAAAACTTCAAGATATTTTATGTATTTGTTGAAAATTTATTCAAACATTGCACAATCAAAACTTACTTATGAATTTATTTTACTTTTCTTTAGTGTTTTTAAATGTTACAGTTTTTAGAAACCTTGTATCTATCTTTTAGGTGAAACTTTTTTTGGGTGAAACAGCCCTGCTGATGATAGCAGTATTTTTCACCTCACTTTTTTGTCCGTTCATGGTAGGCATTTTCATGTTTCTCCAACCATGAAATGTATATTAGCACAGCTTCTGACACCTGGGAAGTCGTATTATGTTTTTTGGCTGGTAGGAAATGATGGTTCTTGTTCACAAACCCTTCCAGTTTCTTTTGTCTGTGTAGTGGAAAAGACGTGTGTGAGGAAGCAAAAGTTTTGGCTACCTTCCTTGTGTTACTGTTTGCCAGAAATAAGGATATGTGTGATTTTCTTTTCCTTTGTAGATGGACTTCTATAGTACACCTGTGTTCATGCACCCTGTCCTTCAGTTGTTGAAGGATTTGGGTAGGGCGAGAAGTGGTTTATCAGCTTTAGGTTTTTGTCTTTTTTTTTTCTTTAAATTCTCTCTCCTTTTTTTTTTTTTTTTTTTTTTAAAGAAAAGATAAAGTTACTAAGATTGCAACTTCAAGTGTTAAAACCAGTATGTACATCTGTTCCTCCACTTTGGTCTTATATGTCATGAGACAGTCCAGTAACATGACGACATAACTTATATTGCACCAGGTGTTGCCGCATTCACTGAGTAGGATGGAGGGTACTAACAGATTAATTGGGATTCTCATATATTTGCAACATGATGAGTTGCAACATCAGTTGTGGCTGGTAAAATGGAGCCACAATATGAATGAAAACCGTGAAATGAAATAGTGAACATTTGTTGCATACCCTGCAGAAATACTGATCTGAATGTCCCTTGGTGAAAAAGTAACATTTGATTTTTTGATTCTAAAGTATATTTGAGCTAACTTTTCTTGTGTGATATATGTATACAAAATGGGTATGTATCTTATAGACCTGTTTTATATACACCTGTTTTATTTGGTTTGATATAGGACATAAAATTAATTTCTTTGTAACTGGCTTAACAGTAGTGTTGCTATGCTTTTGGCACACTTTTTGTAGGGAATGGAATAATTCAGATAAATACTTTTGTATTAAAGAAAGTGAGTTTGACCTGATGCATGCCAAAACTGCCTTATTTTGATATTTTACCATCTTAAAACTAAAAATGCAACTTAGGATCTCTGAAGTGAGCTAAACTTTCTGGACTGCTGTTTTTAATCCTTTATTGAACAGGTGGACAGTTTTGCTGATCTGTCCTCATTTTTACTAGGTTATAGACAGTTTTTCAGTGTGAGAGCAAAATGATTTTTTCGCTTTTTCAGGTTTTTTTAGAAAATACCTGATAGTATCTGGTACTGGGAAGCAGACAATTTAGGATTAAAGAACCGAAAATGAATCATGAACTCTGTATATGCACTATTGCCTTATAACCAAATGATAAGAAAATGTGCTGTAGGATTTCTGGTATGTAAAGATGCTTACTGTAGTAAACACTGTCCTCTTTGAAGTATTGGAGCAAACTGAAAATACAAAAAAAAAAAAAAAAAAAAAAAAAAAAAAAAAAAGAAAAGAGATCAGAACATCTAATGCAATCTAAGGCATTAAATACTTATCTGGAAAGAAACAAACTCGTAAACTGGAGGATGGTTTAATGTATCGTAGAATCATACAATGGTTTGGGTTAGAAGGGACCTTAAAAGATCATCTAGTTCCTACAAATCTGAAGTATAGTTCAAGAGTACACTGGGATCTTTGATTGTCTGAACAAGATGAGCTAAGTTTATGTCAGAGCTGAACATGTTCAGCTGAAAACTGTTCTGAGTAGTCATTTATTACTACATGACCAGGGTTGTTTGTTTTTTTTTTTAAATTATTATTTTTTGTGGATGAATGAACTTGATTCAGGCCTTTTCCAGCGTTCAGAAGTTGCTTTGCTATTTTCTTCTGAATATTGAGGCTAAACAGTTCTATTTGTCATGCTAGATTAACTTCAGATATTCTTTTCCTCAGCTTCCCTGTCTCCCATTTATGCAGAAAAACCCCAGAAAGTGAGAGCAATGCCCAGGTTTAGTTGCTGGAGCCTAGCACAAACATTAAAGCAGGCTGCAGCTAGAGACAAAAGAGAAAAACTGGACAGGATGGGTCAGTATCTGGAGAATGAAACAGTAAGAGACACACGCAACGGGGAAGGATCCTGGATGGGGGCTGAGCTGGGCTGGTTGAGATGGGGAGAACAAGGATGAGTCTAGCAGAGTTCAGCAAGCCAGGGACTAAACGAGGAGCTGGACTCTAAATGTGTGTCCACAGTAGCGAGAGAGGAGAACTGGGTTTTTTGTGATTAACTGTTCGATTTAATAGTTAATCTGTCTCAGCTCCCTCCGCTCTAAAATATTGGCATGTAACCTTAATTACCTCACACAAGTAGTAATTAGTCTCAGTTTGTTTCAGTGACGGTTCCTGAGGTATTTACTGCATGTGGCTATATTGTAAAGTCAGGTGAATTAAAAATATGGATGCTCCATTTTGCTGAAGTATAGATGTGTTTGTATCTATATTTAGTTCAGTATATGCCTTCTATTTTAAATATATTTCTGTACTTAAATTCTGATAATAAAAGCTGAAAACGATATTTTTTTAAACTTAATGGGACCGCACAGTTACAGTAGTAGTTTTTCCCTGTATCATTCTGAAATTAAAACATTGCAATAACTAAAATTACTCCAGAATTGAGCTTTATAGGGAACAACAGTTTAGTACCCATTTAGAAGAGCTTTGAGTTACAGTAAATGACTAAAGCTGGAACTTGACTTGTTTCAGGTCAGTACATGGAGACTAGCAAGCTTGTTCAGAGATCCCCTGGAAAGTAATGTGCCAATTTAGGAAATAGAAATCAAATATATCTGTCCACCAATGGAGTTCTTCATAGTCATTAATTGATTTTAATGTCAGCTTCAATTTGGTGTTGGATTTTTGAGGCATTTCCCAACAGACTGGGCTTCAGTGATTTATTTTTTGTTGTGAAGTGCTTAGTTTTTCCTGGTTAGCACTTATTCACTGCTCTTGAGATTTGTTTCCTACTGTTTTGAAGTCTTTTGCTTTGGCTAAAAATGTTGCTCAGTTGAGTGGTGATTTTCTCTGGGAGAAAATGTGGAGAGAGGAGTGTAGGATAGCCTTTCTGAAGTCTTGCAAACCTGTTGTGCAGAGGTCTGCCAGAGGGCTGTCTCTGGCCAGAGGAAGCTTCTCTGGAAATATTTTTGTGTACTTGTAGGTTTTTCAGTTGATTTTACTATTTTTGTAGAGTCACGCTTGTTCTTTTTACTTCCAGTAAACACTTAACTCACACAGAAATAAGTATACTTTGTGACTTATTTGTAATATTTGATAAATTAAATGTTCAGAAACTGTAATAAATATTATAATAATATATATAATATATAGATTATATATAAATATAATAAATATTTACATTTCTTTGCCTTGCTAAGTTAATTCTTAATAGATAATTTCTTAAATATAACTTAACCTTCCCTGTCTAAAACTGAATATGTAGCTCTTAGTTTTCGCATCAGAGAATTATTGTCTCCTATCTCCTTCATTACATAATTGTTGGGAACCCTCAGTTTATAGAGATTCAATTAAATCATTAGTTCTCATAATTAAGTAATGAACCACAGCAACTGACCAAGTAAACAGCTTCAGAAATCATAACGGAAATATTTTACCATAAGCCTGACACCAATTCAATGACTGTATCTCAGGTAATCAAACCAACTTATTGTATTGGATAATTTGATCATAAATTTAATCAGTCCAACCCAGTCAAGGATGACTCTGATTTGCTGCTAAAACAGCTTAATCGTGATGGCATATTTTGTCATTAAGGCTCTGTTGGTCAACCGTGGTTATCAAAGGCACCGTTTTTCTTAAAGCCATTAATTTCTTTATTGCAATGATATTCCACAGAATGACAATACAATAAACTGGCCTTCTGCTTCCATGAGATGTAATAGAAACTTAACCTTTATTTCAGGAAGGAAGGAAGAAAGCACAGACTCAGTTCCCATCTAAATGACTTTGTGTTGCCTGCTGCCTGTGTTCAGTTAATCCTGAATACATTTCCAGTGAAGCAGCAAACAGTTGATTCCATCATTGTGTGACCGCAAAAACATCCTCATGCCCATGAATTAATGAAATAAATTGAATATCTAAGGCTTCTGTGTGAGAATTAGCAGGGGAAGGGCAATTTGTTTCTGACTGAAGACTCTTACTCATCCTTGGAGTGCTTTGAGAATCCCTGTAATACAAAATGCCGTTGCCACCTCTCCTCCCGGATCTCAGTTGTCCTGCTTCGGCACAGCCGCACAGTGAAGGGGGTCATCTTCCCTGTTACCAGAAAGTGCTCTTGTTGCTTCACTGCTGAATGAGATTTCACTTGCATTTTTTTATTTCCTGAGAAAGTTTGAAAGAGGCGAGGTGGAGCCATGACCTTCATTCTGCAGAGCTTCTCGGCGTAGGAAAGGAAATGGGACCTGTACTGCATGAAAATAAGTGTTGAGGTGCTGCCTTACAGGCTGGCCTGTGTTTGTCCTTATTGCTTTGCCTGTTCCTGTCCCTGAGACGAGGACAGGGCTAGGCTCAATCTGGCCTTTCACTGTCTTCATTTTTTCACATGCTTTGTAAGAATCCTGTACATTATCATGTCTATTTGAAAGGCTTACATCTTCAAACCATTTCATTTTTGGGGCCTTTTCAAATAAGCTCCTAAACCTATAGAAATTGGTTGCTTCTTGTATATAGCCACTGCTTCCTATCCCACTTTACCCTCCACAACAACAGAATTACTAAAAGATCAGACGAGCATTACTTTCAAGCTTAGCTTTACTGGTTTGGCACACAGCTGTTTTGAAAGTGTGTTATACTTCAAAGGAGCATAATGTTATTTGAAATATGTGTTGCAAACTAAAGATGAAACAAAACCTAATGTTTCCTGTGTATTTAGGGACTTTTAAGTACCAAAAAAATGTTAGGGCCGCATTGTAATGCAGAAAGTGTGAGAAGTCTTTAGGGAGATGTTTTGACTATTACAGAATGTGAGGAGTATCCATCGAGGAGAAGATTACAGAGGAGCATTAACGTTATTCAGCGTGTAGTTGAAAGGAAACGACACTGCGATTCAAGGGTGATGAAACAACCATACGACCATTGATGAGATTATGCTATGAAAAGAGATTTGGTAATGCTTTCAGTTTATAACTGGATTATGTTGCAAGATGCAATGGTACATAAATAAGATCTTGTAGGAAAGCTGTAACATTCATATCTTCTCCAAAAGGACAGAGATAATGATGATAAAATACTATTAGTGTAGGGTGAATGCTTTTTTTTGTTTTATATACTGTCATCTATACAATGATGCAACAGGTAAGTAAGATTTTTCAGTCGTGTGTGAAAGCTTTTACCCACAGTGTTTTGTGAGAACATTTGAAGAAAACACTTTGCTCCATGTTTCTGCAGGCAGTACTCTTGATTGAATAATGTATGAATTTAATGAGATTCATTTAGATATATGCTGAAGTGGAGTTGTACGATTATTGGTTATTGTCTGTCATTTATGTCATTTAGTAATGTTTTAAAATTCTCTGTTTCTGTTGATGAAAAAATATTTTGGGTTTTGATCAGATAGGAAAACCTTTCTGAAGTTATTTGCTGACTTTCATCCACTCTACGCAAAATCTGTTCTTGTATGCTTCATATTTGTAGTGAAATAATTTCTTACGAAAGAAAAAAACTATTTTGAAGCAAATCATACATAAAAAATGGCTTATAGACTGTCTTAAAAAGCCTTAAAACTGATTTTAAAATTATCCTCGTGGAGTAGTATTTTTCTTGTCGTGTTTGTTGAGAGTAAGATGATAACTAATATTTATTATTCAGTAGGACTGACAAATAACAATCAATCTGTGATTTCCTTTGATACATTTTTATTATGTTCAGAGCAAGAATCTTGCTGAGTGGTTGTAGCTACAATTTAGTCAGTAAAGAATATAAATTTGCTGCTTTGACAGCCTAATGGTGTAGAAAACTCTGAGGAAGAAGTGGTCAATAAAGAGGTAAATGATCATACCCTTTTTCAAGGGAAAATCTTGCATCTACTGTGCTAGGTAGGTTCTGATTTTATGGGTGCAACAGATACCTTAAATGCTAAGCAGCACAACTTGTCCATTAAAAAAAAAAAAAAAAAA
>VFFE01007705.1:2310797-2373038 GCA_008921705.1 Burhinus oedicnemus
GGTTTACTTTGCGTAATATGTATAATCCAAGAGGCTGTCCATACCACTTGAACTTTCAGTGATGAAGGCCAAATGTTATATTATGCATTAGTCTAGTTTGTATTGTGAAAAATAAATGTATACTGTAAAGATACTTTTTTTTCCCTTTTTTTCTTCTTTTTTTTTTTTTCATTTAAATTAAATAGTAGTTTTTCCCAGTCTTTCTCCATAAGGACTAATATTCTTACAGCTAACTTAACTGCATCAAAGGCCCGCAATTTTTTGGAATAAAACTGGGTTACTGGTTTTACTGAGTCTATGTAATATTTTGGTGTTTCCATGTTAGGTTTTCTTGGATTTGAAATTGGTTTATTTGGGGTTTGGTTTTTTTTGGCATGCACAATCAAAGTCCATTCAGTCTTTAATTACCAAAAGTTTTGGGTATTTCCTTCCAGTATTGACAAATAGGTAATTTGCCCATTCAGTGTAAGAAAAGCATGGACAATACTTTATCTTATGGTGGTGTTTTTAAGAAGGCGTGCAGTTCTGCCCCAAACAGAACAGGGAGGACTTTGGCTTGTGGTTTCTCAGAGTTCTTTTGTCATCTGAGGATATTTGGAAACAAGGGAGTGTCATTTTGGGAACGACAATGTTGTTTGTAGAACGGAGTCAAGCAGAAACAAATAAAAGGTCTGTGAGGGGTCAGTACCTCTTGTCAATGCAATAAGAACTTGAAAATTTGCAAGTGTTGGAAGTATCAGCCTAATGAATCTAACATAAAATAAGTTGGTGGTGGTAGCTTACAAACAGTGTAGCAAAGACTAGGTGAAACTGCAATTAGTATGCATAGTGCAAGAAAGGAGAAGGAATTTTGACAGGTATTTGTGTCTGAGTATCTTCCTGTATTTGAGGCCATAAGAAGAAATGTTTGTTAGCAAGGGAGATAGTTAACGCCTTTTATTGCAACAGTTGTTTCTAATATGAATATATCCAAGAAGACTAAGTTGACAAAGTTCAGTTGGTTTATTGATTACAGCAATCTATGTAATGTGTATGTTGTACCAGCCCTGGTAATCTCTGCATCTCACCACTCTTACCGGAGACCAGCTCAGAATACAGTCGCATACACTACTCACTTAGCTGAAAGTGTAAATCAATCAACAATATTATCAATGCCCTTTTTGTTGGCTTGTCAAGAAACATACATAATACACGCAGTACTTGTGTCAAATACAAAAACTAAATTTTGTTTGTTATTTGTAGGCATTTCATGTTGGGCACCAGCTGGACTGTATGCGACTTTAGGATTGCATTAACACAGTACTTGGGATTTTATAACTGGAGAATCATGGAAATCTCATTCACAATTTAAGATAAGGCAGAAAAGAGGTCTTTACTCTTTCAGAAGCAACATGCTTTATTAATTATCACTTAGCAAAATTTGTTCCTGCTTCAGAAATTGTACAATTTCCCCCACAAGTACTTTTGTATGCAGTATTAAAGGTATAAACTTGGTAAGTTTTTTTTAACATTACTTACTGTGACTTTGAGGGTTATTTAGATGCCTAGATCAAGACCACTTCTCAGACTTAGTGTACAGTAACTGTAGGTTTCTGTAGCAGGGCAATTCAGAGCACCTAAATTAAACTCGTCCTCGATAAGCTCTGAAAAATCTCTCTTTATCTGTTGCTTTTATCAAGAAGCTTACAGAGTTTAGTGATCTTGCTTAAGCACATTTGGTGATGTGAATACTCTTGTATATGTTTTCTTATGAGTGTATTGCCAAACTAATCCAACGTAGCAGATTATGGTTTGATACCTGAAGATAAATTTGGAACTTGAATAGGCTAGAAACCCATCTGTTTGTCTTGTTTCTAGAGGTTGTCCCATAAGAAACACTTTTTCTTTAATACACTCTGCAATTTCATTTATCACAACAATTCAGGGATTTTATATTAGGATAAAGTAAAAGTCATTACAACTGTTATTTGACATGAAATTGTCTGTAAAATAAATCAATAAAGACTATATTAGAAAGGACATAATAGCAACATGGGTAAAACAAACAAAAAAAAAAGGTGAAAAACACAGAAGAAAGGGGGAAAAAAAACAGCCTTTTTTTTTTTTTTTTCCCTGTTTGAAAAGCAGTGTACTGGTACTTAACACAAGCTTAAAAGTTTTTGGAGCAAGTCTGTTTTTAATACAGCCCAGGAAGAATGACACTAGGAACAATGGGAAATTTGAGGCAGAATAAAAGGAAAAAAGGAAACCTGCAAGAGTGGAGGACACACTGGTGTGGTTGGTTGAGTAAACAGAAGCTGGATAACATCATGTCAATCAAAACACACCAGGCAGTGTTCCAATCTGTCAGTCTATGAATAGGATCTCTTCAGGTGTTGTAGAGAATAATTAAAATTGGGAAAGATCATGTTTCAGTCCGTGTCTTCTTTATATACTGATAACTCTAATTTGGGAAGGTGTTCAACCCACAAAGTTGAACATTTACATTTTTTCAAAACAACCGTCCTAAAATGTAAGTCCAATTAAAAAAACACAAAACCAAAAAGACTCCAGAATATTTTTTTTTACATTTGCATCAACAACTATATATATGTATGACAGATTCAATTTGGTTGTGATGAATAAGTTAATGATAATATTTCTTCTACTGCTACTGGTACTGCTACTACTACTACTACTACTGAGAAAAAGTTTAATTGTGGTCTGTCTATCTGTCTTGCAGATCGCTCACTCCTTAATAATGCCAGTGACATTTCTGGCGCTAATATTGGAAGAAATTAAATTTCCTGAAATGTGACAGAAGCTCTGACTTCTTGGAACTCCATCAGCTCTGAAAATCTGCTGGCCATGTTTTACACCCAGGGGCAGCAGAAGCCCTTGCTGTGCATGCTCATGTGGATTGCTGGAAGGAGATTGTCGTAAACACAATGCTGAAGGACTTGCCATGCTCCCTCTTCAGTGTTTTACCTCTAGTGTGTATGGTAGAGTATCTTCAGAAACATCTGACAATTCAAAATGAAATACGGATTACTTCCTGTTAATGCATAACAGAAAACAGTTCACACACGGTATTTCTTAGCTCTTTGAACATATGATTGGCTTGGCAGTATCAGACTAGGCTACCTAAGCAAATTCTTCCTTCCCGCTGGATATTGTTACTCTGGCAAAGTGCATGTGTGCCAAGTCCTTTTATGTATTGGCAATGGACAACTAACCAGTTTTACGTGCTCCCAATCTATGAGAATAAGATAGATAATGTACCCTCTCATACCTGCCAACTCCCATTCAATTTAGTAAGCACAAGGGTTCTCAAACGTTTATACGGTTGATCACATTTCCATCCAGACTGTTGTGTGGGCCACCTGCCCCTTCTTTGCAAATATATTCCAGGAGAATTAGAGCAACTGACTCCTGAGGGATGTCTTTACTCTAGTTTATGGAGTTTTTAGTGAAGGTTAGCAGCTGGAAATAAGGAAGAAAAAGCAGAACAGCATAATTTTATTTACCTGTCTGTGAAGCACAAAGAGATTTATAGATCACATGGGCCTGGGCCTGACCCACCATGCAAGAAAACCTCTGACCATTCCCCAGCAGTGTAATTGCTTTGAGTGTTCTATTCTTCATGCACAGGTGAAAAAAAGAAAGCAGAGATGATGGGCTGATGCCTGTCCAGAGATTTGTTAATGAGTAGGAAGAGAAAGCTCATGCCTTTAGAGCAGTTCAGGGCCAAGACTGGAGCACCCGGCTTGGTGAGGTACTGCTGTTAGACACACAACCCTGTGGGGGTCACTCTGCCTCCCCGGCTTCCACCACAACATGTGCCAGCAATAGCTTCTGTTTGACTGAGTTGCCAGCTGACCAGCACTTTTGTTGATTAGTTGAAACTGCTTCTGGGCCTGGACCTGGTTTTGGAGTGGTGACCATCCCTGCTCAGGAGGATGGACTGTTCTTAATAGGAAGTTTTGTCGACTGTTCAAAACTAAGACCTTTCTTACCAAGTGTGCCTACAGGACACTTTTCATTTAAGAAAATACTCTGATTAATTTAGTATTTGTTTTTCAGTGAGGATATTTCCATGATGTATTTCCAAAGAAAGGACTCTTTGGAAGTCCTTTCATGCCCAGTCAGACATTGAGGCATGTACGTAGCTTTAAATGTTAAAAAGCTTCTACTGAATTACTGATTGATAATTTTTGTTATTGAGATCTTAACAGAAGATAGGTTTGTGAAAAAACTGTGCTCAGCCTGTACTTGCAAAATACTTTTAATTAATATGAAATATTAATTAAATTAATAAAATTAAATATAAAGTTTTTAATACTAATTAATATTAAGTAACAGAGACATTAATGATCTCTCTTCCATAGTTACTTTTTTCATACAAAATTTGTTTTCATTTAATACACTCGAGGATTGCTTAGGTAGCTAAGTTTGATTGCAGTAACTCGAAACAGTATCTTCTAAAGATGCTCATTTGAGTTTGTGGGTTCCCTGTGTTGGTGGTTTAAATTAGACTTTTATGTTCATCAATGTGGTAGGAGGACATGGAAAAAGAAGATTGTTTTGCAAAGACTGGTGATATCAGTTCTGAGTGACAGAATTGATTTGGGGTAGGAGGACTGAAGGAAATGAGATTGGGATAGAGGAGCATTTTTCCTTTCAGTTAAGGAACCACAAGCAACTTGCCTAAAACCCAACCAACAAACCAAGAAATAAAAAATGTTATACAATGTCCCAGGTTTCCATAGGGGAAGCCATACATCAGGATCCCATGTGGATTTATTTATACTTATATTCTCATTTTGTGGAGTTCAATGAGTAGATAGGATCACACTCTAGAAATTCTGATCAGTCAGTTATGGTATAGAGATCCTTGCATTTATAGTTTCTTTTCCTTGTATTTATTTAGATTTATTTCCTGTTGTATTGACTAGCTTTCAGTGTAGTTTTGTAAAAGTGGTTTGATATCCATGTTCCTCACTTTCTTGACTGATTTTGAGTTAGAATAATGTTATTTTCCTGTTTTAGAAGCTATTTAGGGTTAAATAAAGAATATGACAAATTCAAATTTTGTGGTTATAGCAGTCATGCACGTACCTTGTTATAGCTATACTGCACATGAAAATATGAGAATTTTTTGATATTTCCTCTATTTCTGGATTGAAAAATAATGCATTTAAAGTTAGAGTACTGGAAATTGACACACTTAGTTTTACATGGTAGGCATCTTTACTTAATACCTTTGCTTGCCTGTCTCAGAAAAAGAATTTGCAGCAGAAGCCATAGAGATATTTCTGCAGTGCTGACAGTGTGTCAAGTATTTTGTTCTACCCTTTATTTGCTCAATAGACAGGTATTATTTTGCGCATGCACTTCTGTATGTATAAATGTATATATGAATATAATTTTAAATATGTAGCAAAATATGTATTTACAAATACACTTTTATAACAAAAAAGTATTTAAACATATTTAACCTGTATTCTAGTCAGTGAAAATGTACTGAGTTGTACAGCAAGTACCAAGTAATGTTCATTTTCAAATTACTATACCCTTTGCATTTTAAGAAACATTTGTCAAGTTCCGTTTTAGGTTCTTTGATGTTTTAGATTTGTACATCAGTGGTTATAGCTATGTTATATTTAGCATTCTTTGTTCTTGGTGCTCAGTTTTACGTAAAAAAGCAACTGCGTAAATTTAGGTTCACTGAGCCTTGCTCTTTATTAAATATTACCATTACTGAGGAACAGCTTGCTTTCCCATCAAAGTTTGAAACACAGTTTCAAACTCTCTTTTTTATTCTGTTATACACTACTTTTAACTACCTGAAGGTCTGAAAGTATTTTAGGTACACACTGTCTTGTACTGTACTGTATTGTAATCCAAGATTAGATTTGGCAGAATAGGCTGTAAGTGCCTTCTATATTTCCGGTTTAATTGTCCCTTCTTCGAATGAATTTTACCTGGTTTTGTGTTGTTTTTTTTGTTTGGTTGTTGTTGGTTTTTTTGTTGTTGTTTTTGGTTTGGGGAGTTTTTGGTTGGTTGGTTTGTTTTTTTTCTTTTTTTTTTTTTTGGTTTGTTTTTTTTTTTGTGGCACCTTTTTGACCTTTGATGCACGGTTGCAGCCTGTAGCTTGTGGGCTTGGAGGCTTGTCACAGAAACCGTTCATAGCTAACTTCTGGTAGCCTTGTCACCACAGGTTTGATGTTCCCGGACCATGGAGGGTGACTGAAGCCTGGGAAAACTTCTTTAGTTTGCCATTTACTGGAGAAAAGTTTTCTTATTCCCTGGAATTCACTGCTCCATTTTGAACACAGAACTCATGTTAAGGGAGGTGCTATCTTTGGGCTGATCTCAAGAAACCTGTTCAGGTAGAGGAGTTTACTCCATGTCTCTTATTAAGCGTAGAGGAAACCTGTAGCACAGCAATGGTTGGTGGCTGTAAGTCAAATTAAAATGGTACATCAGAAGGTCTCCTACTTGTCTTTTGCTAAGTCTGACTTGTTAGCAGATGCATTACTTCAGCCTAGTCTCCTCATCCACCTTGCATGTTGTACTGTCCTTAAAGGAAATGGGTGGTAGAATAAAGGGACACGTTAAAAGAGAAAGTGTCTTTTAAAGAATGGTTTATTCTGGGAGCACAAGTACTAAGATCTAATTAAAAATAATACTGTTACTGCCAGTTAACATTAAAGTTGTTCTTGTGCCTAACTTGTTTATTGGCATGCACTCTTTTAAATCGCTTTGAGTACCTACTTGCAATCAATGAGTGAGGCGTTACCATTGCCTGTTCAGAATGCTTGCAAGGTTCTCAGTCATAACTTTGGTGGGTGTCATAGGAGACCATGATGGGGCTTCTAGAGTTAAATTGGTAGATCTACACTCATTTTGTTACCTTCTGTTTCAAATTTAAGTCTTCTCAGTTCATTTTCACTAGGCATGCTCAGAGCTGTAATAGAGACATCAGTATATGTTCTCTCCCGTACTAATATTAAATAAATATTTGCAAAGTCACTCCTACGTTGGTATGCTTCTTGTATGAGGTCCCTTCTGGTCTTTTGGCAGTGTTACAGAAGCTATTAATCACTCTCTTTAGGATTTCCATTTTTATTCTACTGAAATGTATTAACATTGTGCTATGATATCGAGTAATTTTAAGTGTTGACAGTGTTTCTAAATTTGTATGTTCCTGTTTTCTTTGTGATATCTGGACTTGAAGAAACACTGCACCATTTGCAGTGATTACCTATCAGGTAGACAGCTGAAGACTTAATTTTTAGAGTTAGTTATTAAATTTGTATAACTCAATAATTTAAATATTAAATTTATTATTAACAAGCAATGCATTCATAAATAAATAATACATAAGTGAACAATAAGTTAACAAGTCATAATAAATACTATTAATCATTAATAGATAGTATTTATATTTATGTAATAATTTAAATATTTATATTAAAATAATGCCTCCATTTAAGTATATTAGTACTTTTATTGATTCAGTAGCTTCAGTGCTTGCGGTGTATATGGCCTCTGGACTGACTTTATATCACAGCCAGCTATGCTTTGATGACCAGATTTGGTTAACTATTTTTAGGTAGAAATGCTTTTTCAAGCATTTTGAAAATGTTGTTTTCAAAAGTGTAAAAAATGAAATACTATTTAAAACTTTCATCAAAACTGCTTTTGCAATCCCCCAAATATGCAAAAAGATTACTTTCTGTAAGAGAAAAAAACACTAAAGGTTCTGAGTATAATTTTGAGTATAATAATGTGTGTAAGGTATGTCTTATATAAAAGCTACACGAAACTCTGCAACACAAAAGCTATTATAGGGCAAGTACATTGTTGCTTAGGTAGTATCAACACATCATCAGTCAATTACAGCCTTTTATTGAGGACAAAAATGCAGGAGTACTTTATAGTTGCTGTGTTATATCGATTGAGGATGAGTTGGTTTCATGAGTAATGATCCAGCTAATGGGATGGAACACCATCATCACAGAATTAATACTTTTAGTTATTAATCAGTAACCTGTTATACATATTGTGCTAAAATATTCCATAGTAAAAACAGTCTTCATTAGCGATGCCACAGTGGATTGAAATGTTACCATATTCTTTTGGGCACTGGTTGAACTAAATGCCTGTCTTTAACTTGATAATTAAGCCTATGTTTTGCTTGCAAAACACATAAACAAGTTCTCACTTTGCTCAGCTTTAAATCCTGTTGCCTTCCGCAGCATTTCAGAAGGAATTGCTACTCCTTCCAACCCAGCAATAGACCAGGTAGTAGTCTTTTCAGTAGTTGATTTCAAGAGTTGAAAATAATGTACAACTGTAATGGCCATTTAGTTTAAAATAAGTGAAAGAGATCTTACTGTTTTCATGCAGATTTAATTGATATGAAAACAAGGTGCAAAGCTATGTGAGAATTTTGATCAGTAACTATTAAAAACAACTAAATTTGAAAATAAAACTGAAAAAGAAACCCCTGACATATTATAAATAATTACTGTAATATCAAATTTATGTTAAGAAGTAATTCCAAAGATTGGTAAAACTTCAGTGATTGAAATGTACAATAGGCAATATATTTTTCCAGACATAGGGACCCTGCATCATTTGCAAATTTGTGAGTTAGTTGTACACATAGCACAATGTTTTAATAAACTAGTGACAAAAGGTTCTGTATGGAAATACACTGCCTGTATTACATGCATATGAGCTCATGAATTAGATTCCCTGATGTGTGAATCATCTTACATTAAGTGTTAGTGGAGGACCCAAGCCAATTGCTGAAGCCAACTGCATGAGGTTCAACAAGGCCAAGTGCCGGGTCCAGCACTTGGGTCACAACAACCCAAGGCAACGCTACAGGCTGGGGGAGGAGTGGCTGGAAAGCTGCCTGGCAGAAAAGGATCTGAGGGTCCTGGTAGACAGCCAGCGGAACATGAGCCAGCAGTGTGCCCAGGTAGCCGAGAAGGCCAACAGCATCTTGGCCTGTATCAAGAATAGTGTGGCCAGCAGGAGGAGGGAAGTGATCGTGCCCCTGTACTCAGCACCGGTGAGGCTGCAGCTTGAGTACTGTGTTCAGTTTTGGGTGCCACAGTCTAGGCAGGTCATTGAGGTGCTGGAGCGTGTCCAGAGAAGGGCAACAAAGCTGGTGAGGGGTCTGGAGAACATGTCTTCTGAGGAGTGGCTGAAGGCATTAGGATTGTTTAGTCTGGAGAAGAGAAGGTTGAGAGGAGACCTTATTGCTCTCTACAACTGCCTGAAAGGAGGTTGTAGTGAGATGGGAGCTGGTCTCTTCTCTCAGGTAACTAGCGATAGGACAAGAGGAAATAGGTTCAAGTTGCACCAGGGGAGGTTTTGGCTGGACATTAGGAAAAAATTTTTCACTGAAAGAGTTATCAAAGATTGGAACAGGCTGCCCAGGGAGGTGGTTGAGTCACCATCCCTAGATGTGTTTAAAAGTGGTGTAGATGTGGTGCTTAGAGACATGGTTTAGTGGCAGACCTGGTAGAGTAGGGTCAATGGTTGGACTAGGTGATCTTAAAGGTCTTTTCCAACCTAAACAATTCTATGATTCTATGACCCAGTCAGAGAGCTTTAAGAACAACGTTACAGGGTGGAGAGGGGTCTGTGATGAAGAAAAACATGTTACACAAAATGATGCTTCATATGGACTATCTCTGTTTCAAAAATCCAGTTTTAAGTAATGGCTGCAATTCAGATATATGAGTGAAATACCACGTGTAATTAGCATTCTGAAATCAGATGATTTTGTAGTCACTGAATCAGTGTGTCTGCACAGTCACCTGGCTGAAGCCTTTACATCTAGCCTTTTTGCACTGTGGACTTGAAGGATATGTTTTGAGGGGAAAAAGAATTGTTATGGGAAAAAAAATATTCAAGATAGTTATGTTCTGGAACTGTGTGAAAACAAATACTAATGCATGTTTCTCAGAGAGAAACAATATTGAAGAACAAAAGCACAAAGAGCTTGAAAACCACAATAAAAACCTTTTAGAGATTATTTATGATAAATAAGGAAATGATTACTCAAACATAATTGCTAATAAGTGATTAATTAGTGGATTGCATACAGCCAATATAGACGTACACTGGAGAAAGACAGCCTGATAGATGGGCCTTGATGTACTCCTCACTTAATATCTGTAGCAGTAAGCGATAATTAGAAGTACTCTGCATAAATAGAAAAGATGGAAGATGGCTTTTCACCGGTGAATTTTGTCTGTCAGCTGTTGCTGGATTTCTCAGAGCTAAATGTTGATTCTGTCATATGAGATGTAATAAGTAAGATCGTCCCACTTTGCAGGAACTCATGCAAACACCTCCTACTTCAGATGGGAAAATATTGCCTCTACTGTGTTATGATTGCTTTTACTGTATGATGAGTTTTCTTGACATGTAATAGGAAGAAAGATAAATAGAAATATACTATACAATTTAAAAGGACTATTGTACAGGAAACAAAAAGATGTTGATGGAGATTTGTTCTTATCTATCCATTACTGAGAAGTATGTATATACGCAAATATATTTTGAAGTGTTGTTACTTGTATTGAATGATCATCTGCTAGAGAAAATCACTACTGAGATGTGCATGCAATACAATACCCATCCAACTTTGAGAGGCTCTGAAGTCCACATTGTTTCTGCCAGACACATCTGATAACACTTGCATGTTTTGAAAGTGTTTATAGTTTCTCCCAGCAAAGTTTGATAATATTTAATAAATTTTTCTTACATTTAGAAATGTAAATGATATTCATTTCTGGGTAATATACTTTATAGTCAATTCTATTTGATCCTTTAAAATAGGTGGGTTTTTTCCTGTGTATTTCCCCTTGTGTTAATTATTTGCTAATTCATTTGCTCAACTGTGAATTTCTTTCATGATTTGTTTTCAACTGGGCCTGCCTTACATGTCTCACTAATGCATGGATTTTTTTTAAAAAAAAATTTCTGAGTTGTGAATGTAAATAGCACATCAGAGCATTTCCAATTACTTTGCAAACAGGTTCAGATTCTGTAAATATGTTTACCAAGCTGTACTGAAGTGCAGTGAGAAGAATTGCCTATTCTGAAGTATTACAACCAGAATACTGCTTGCAGCTGAAAATGTGTGCTTTACGTCTGTGTATATGAGTGGGAAAAAAAAGGGCTTGCTTTTCCCTTTGCACTTTTACAAAGTCATGCATGTGTCTGGATCAAGGAAGAAGGATTGGTTTGGGGATTTTTACCTAGAAAATTGACAGATTACAGCAAGTCATTGCTTTGTCAGATCCAGTATTGTGTTTATGAAGGTCATCAGTGCTGCAAGCTTGAGGTACAATTTGCAAAAAATTAAAGTCACGTAATAAACATGGTTCAACTTTCCCAGTCTGAATGTCATTCTTCATCTTCTAGTTGTTTGTTTGTTAAACTTTTTTTTTTATTTAGCTAATGAAACCTTTATTTAGAATAATAGAAATATATCACTGTATTTGCACTTTTTTAAAAAAAAGTTTGTACAGAGATTATTATGGGTGAGTTTTAAACTGGTGAATGCCTCACAGAAGGTTGGTTTTGTGGGTACTTTGTAACATAGGGCATTTCTGAGAATAACTGCTTCTTTCTGCTTCTTTCTTGCTTCTTTCCGCTTCTTTCTGCTTCTTTCTTGCTTCTTTCCAAGTGGACAAATTTCACTCTCATTTGAGAATTATACCAATCCTGTAAAAGCTTTTATTATGGAACGCAGTGTTGAAAAGATTAATATAAAACAACCATATTAGGTTGTGCAGTTGAGATGTGATTTGATGGCTGTTATGCTGGGAATGACTGCAGGTTCTCTGATGTCTGACTGTGAAGTAACGGGACAGGAGCTGGGTGAGGATCTAGTTGTGGTTCCTCAGCTTTGTCTGGAGTCCTCATACTGTCCTTGATGAGCACTGGCAGATGGGGCTGGCTGGCTCTGAACTTCATCATAGCCCTTAGGCTACATCTCCCCCTTCTTTTCTCCTCTGTTGCTTATCCTCCGCTCTCCTCTTGTGTGCATACCAGAAGACATTCACTATTCAAGGTCCAAGAGGAGATACAGAAACTTCCTTTGCTGGCCCTGTACTTGGTGGGGCTTCTCCTTGCCGGTCTGTCCCCAGCACCACAAATGAAACAGAGCATGCAGGGGACATCTGCTACAAGTGATTAAAGCAATGTGGTGAAAGGTGCTGGTGCCAAGTAAGAGAGGCATAATGAGTTGTTCAGGAAACTTGGACACAGTGGCAAGTCCCTTAGAGAAAATGTGTTTTCCTTTAGCAGCAAATTTAGAGTGTCTGTAAGTATGCATGTGTATAACATGTATGTATTTCTATTTCATATTTATGGCTTCTAGCTATTCAAAAGAGTGGCCAACAGACTTCTGTGGAATGTAGACAGAATTAAAATGGAGTATGACGGCTTTCTTGAAGTCAGTTTTTTAAGGGAGAATAATACGTCATAAAATTCAGTGGTTTAGTTGCATGGAATAATGAAAGAAGTCTAGGTTAGAAGACAGCTCTGAAGCTCATCTGGTCCAACTTTCTATTGAAAGCAAGGCTTTAGATTAGTTTATCAATGGCCCTGTAAAGCCGAGGCTTGAATATTTCCAGTGAG
The DNA here is from genome assembly GCA_008921705.1 of Burhinus oedicnemus. NCBI lineage: Eukaryota > Metazoa > Chordata > Aves > Charadriiformes > Burhinidae > Burhinus > Burhinus oedicnemus. Next base: position 2,323,455 of record VFFE01007705.1, read on the forward strand.
GGAGATTGCACCACTTTTCTGGCAACCTGTTTCCAATGTTCAGTGGTCCTCACAGTGGGGATTTTTTTTTTTCTTATATCAAGTTGGCGTTTCCACTGATTCAGTCTCTACCCTTTGCTTCTGGTCTGTCATTGTGCATCCTTATATAGAGTGTACCTCCATCTTCTCTATCAACTACATTTTAAGTATTAGAAGCCATCTTTTCCATAGGCTGAACAAATCCAGCTACTTGAACTGTCTTTGCTAAGTGTCGTGGTTTGGCCTCAGCCGGCAACAGAGAACCATGCAGCTGCCTGCTCAACCCCCGAGGGCGGTGGGGAAAATTGGAAGAAAAAGGCAAAACTCGTGGGTTGAGATAAAAGACAGTTTAACATAACAGCAAACGAAAGAGGAGAACAACAACAACAGTGACGGAGGGATGCACACACAGGGTTACTGTACCGACGCTCACCGACCGGACCGCGCAGCCGCAGCCCCAGCCCGCTCCCGAACCGCGCCTTCCTCCCCCTCCCGGCTAGCTCCCTTTTATGGACTGGGCATGGCGTCACGTGGTATGGAATACCTGTGTCCCGGGCCAGAGAATTAACCCTATTCCCGCCGGAACCAGGACACTAAGTCATGTTCTTCAGTGCTTTACTCATCTTGGAGACCTTCTACTTATGTAGAGGACACTTGGTGGCCTTTCTAATTTTTTCATTGACTCTCTTGAACTGGGATTACCAAAGTAAAGCCAATGGAACATATTGAAAATGTGGACTACTAAATGCTAAAGAAAAGCTGGGGAGTCAAATGGAATAGGATAAGAAGAGGGAGAATTAACTTACAATGTGGTATTAACAATACTGCAAAATATGTACTTCTTCTCTGTTGTGTCTTTGTGTTTTGGACACAGTGCCCCTTGTCCCCTCTCAGCTGATGTGTAAATTACTGGGGGTTTTTTTGTGCTTTTTAAGCATTCATGTTATGAAGGGCTTTTCTCAGCTTTTCATGGAACCAATATTAGCAGATCTGTTCCTACAGAGGATAGTGATCTTTCTGTTCTTAAAACTGTATGAGTCATGGTGTTCTGTTAAACTAGCAATCATGCATAATTCAAAGAAGCATGGCCCCTTGTCACCAGAATGTTTGATTAATCGTACTGATACTGCCTGAGCAGTCTTGAAGGAGAGTGTACTGCAAGTCCAGTCCTTTCTGTTGTTCCTGGAGGACTCTGGCCTTGGACTTCTTGATGCACATGAATCCATACTCCTTCAGACAAACTAAATGAAAAGGCTTTTCAGTAGGACAGAAGGCAACATCTAGGATGTGATTGGTGACAGCCAACTTGGCTTCAGTAAAGGCAAACCATGTCTGACATATTTGGTTGCCTTCTACGATGGTGTTACAGCATTGGTGGATAAGGGAAGAGCAAGTGACATCATCTACTTGGACTTGTGAAAGGCATTTGACACTGTCCCTCATGACATCCTTGTCTCTAAATTGGAGAGACATGGATTTGACCGATGGACGACTTGGTAGATAAGGAATTGGCTGGATGGCTGTACTCAAAGAGTTGTGATCAATGGCTCAATGTCCAAGTGGCGAGCAGGGACGAGTGGTGTTCCTCAGGGGTCAGTAATGGGACTGGTACTATTTAACATCTTTGCTGGTGACATGGACTGTCGGATTGAGGGCACCCTCAGCAAGTGTGCTGACAACACCAAGCTGTGTGGAAGGGTCAACATTCTGAAGGAAAGGGATGCCATCCAGAGGGACCTGGACAGGCTTGAGAGATGGGCCTCTGCAAACCTCATGAAGTCCAACAAGGCCAAGTGCAAGGTCCTGCACATGGGTGGGGGCAATCCCATACACAAATACAGGCTGGGCAGAGAATGGATTGAGAGCAGCCCTGAGGAGAAGGATTTGGCGGTGGTGGTGGATGAGAAGCTCAACATGACCCAGCAATGTGCACTTGCAGGCCAGAAAGCCAAACGCATCCTGGGCTGCATCAAAAGAAGCGTGGCCAGCAGGTGGAGGGAGGTGATTCTGCCCCTCTACTCTGCTCTTGTGAGACCCCACCTGGAGTACTGTGTCCAGCTCTGGGGCCCCCAACACAACAAGGACATGGACCTGTTGGAATGAGTCCAGAGGAGGGCCATGAAGATGATCAGAGGGCTGGAGCACCTCTGCTATGAGGACAGGCTGAGAGAGTTGGGGTTGTTCAGCCTGGAGAAGAGAAGGCTCCAGGGAGACCTTATAGCAGCCTTTCAGTATCTAAAGGGGGCCTATAGAAAAGATGGAGAAGGACTCTTTATCAGGGAGTGTAGCGACAGGATAATGGTAATGGTTTTAAACTGGAAGAGGGTAGATTTAGATTAGATCTCAGGAAGAAATTCTTCACTATGAGCTTGGTGAGACACTAGAAACAGGCTGCCCAGAGAAATTGTGGATGCCCCATCCCTGGAAGTGTTCAAGGCCAGGTTTGATGGGCCTTTGAGCCACCTGGTCTAGTGGAAGGTGTTCGTGCCCATGGCAGGGTGGTTGGAACTAAATGATCTTTAAGGTCCCTTCCAACCTAAACGATTCTATGGTTCTATGATCTACAACTAAGTTTGCCTACTATGATGTGGAAGAAGGTGTAAACTAAGCAAGCTTGCAGTAAGATGAAGCAGAGATATGCCAAGAAGGCATAGAAATGGGAATTTAAAAAAATGAAGACACTAATTAGTCCCGCTGGGGTGTGAATTAATAGATCATAGGTTACTCATCGGACTGTATTGCTTCTCATTCCAACGCTCGTATTTCCACTTTGAGGTACTCTGTGTTCTCGAGATGTACCAGCTTGCTTTGTAGTACCCTCTTTGCAAACTTGAATGGTATTAAGACCTGGAAAACTGCCAGAAAGTAACATACCTATCATTCTAAGACCATCACCTGCCATTGCTCTAGATACCTGTTCTTTGGTGATCTATTGGCAGTCAAGTATGTCCCCCTAAGCTTTTCCTCTCTCCTGGGGTGAAACATGCGGTTCTGTATTGGGGCTGCAGTATTGTGTCTTTTGAATCTGCAGCCTACACTTGGATGTCAATGCTTTTTTGATTGCTAGTGGCTTATGACCCATACTCCATGGCATACTTAAGATGCAACCAGTTCATAATCTTCAATAATGGGTTACTTTTCAGAGGGAAAGAATCATAACAAAATAGTCTAAATATTTTTATTAGCATCCTGCTAATAAAAGTAATTGTGGTAACTTGTTTCCTTCAGAAATCTCAGTCTCTGTATGCTGTCATCTGATCTTCTTTTGCTTGAAATGCTCTCGATGTCTTTGTCAGCTCCACCACCCCTTTATTGTTTGTGGGTAGTCCTTAAGAAAAAACCCAACACTTTGTCTGTCAAACACTGTCTGTTGTCTGTGTACTATTCATTGTTCATGTGACATAACAGATAGTAGGTGACCTATTATGGTTAAAATCAAAACAGAAAGCACAATCCGTTTATACAAGCAGGGAAACCAACAGAGAAGGAGAACTGAAATAATAAATGAACAGCCAGAGTTCTAATTTTTTAGTCTGCTCTAGATTAGTGTTGTGTTTTTTCTAAATGAAAACCACTATAGAAATAATACACTAGCTCATGTTTGTTGGGTTTTTTTCCTCCCATAAAATATCCAGACAGTACATGGTTTCTTATATGGTTCGTTTTCTTTGCTTATAATGATAGGTGGAAAAGTCTGAGCTACATCAGCAATGTGAGACTTCAGGTCCAGGTGATCAGCCTTTCTGGAGCAGAAGGCCTGCACTGCCTCTTCCGTCTTGGGAACTTTGCAAAGCGTGCCTTCCAGAAACACACCCCCTTACACTGACCTAATTCAGCAGTAAACATTTTCATATGAGTAAGAAAAATGCAGAGAATAGTTTCAGGCCTGCCTGTGAATCCATCATAATATAGCAGAACATTCAATCATTAAATACCTTTGCAATCCAATATGCTTGCTTGTTTGTTTAGATAAGTCTGTCTGCCATTGGGACACAATAGTGTGTGGGAAAAAAACCCAAGCCTTGTGTCACCTTAATATCATTGGAGATTCCCAAAACACTAAGGGATATGCTGAAAGCAGCTTAGCTCTTGGAAGGGATCAGACATGAAAGTAGAGGGTAGGAGTAATCCCTGGTCCTTCAGGCTGGTGGAGGAGCAGTTGGTTAACTTACTTGTGCTGTGCTTCCTAGTCAAAGAAAACAGTTGTAGAAAATTCATTGTAAAGTTAGACGTGCACATAAACCCACCAGCATTTCATCGTTCCCATGTCTAAATTGTTGTCACCTAGAAGTGGTACCCATCTCTCGTACCCTGGAATACACCCCTGTGTGGCATCTTCTAGCTGAGTGTTGGGACAAGTTCCAGGTATGCGCTGTGTTTTTCTCATGTGTTATGATTCCCTTTGAAGACACGCATGCATAAGCAGGGAGGCAGCTAACAGGGGTAATGCAGGTACCAGGGTTATGCAGTACTCTGCAGAGTGCTTCTGCACCACAGTTTAGGTGTACATAGTATTTGTAATCCGTCTGTAATGGTATAATAAGATTGTCATGGAAAACACAGCGATTATGTGGGACTCCAAGGAAATTCATTTGTGCTCTTGGCAAGGTTGCATGGTAGATGAAGGATATGGATTCAGAAAGGAAAGAGGCAGTTTGTGATGGGCAGGGAAGACATAATCTGACAACATATAGGGCTCAAAGCAGTCCCACTGTGAAAAAAACTGGACAAAGATTAAGATAAACTTCTGGAGCATTTTCGTCTCCTACTGTAGTCAGGCAAGTCAGTGGAGCTAAGATGAACGAGGTTTTCATGCAGTGAGCACTGTGCTCGTGTTGAGAGCTCCCTAGGCACATTGATGTGGGTCCCACTGCTCTGAATAGGTATGCACATAACATCTTCTGCAGTCTGAATAGGGTGCAGCAGTAACTTTTCTCTGTGCCTTTTGATTTGCATTTGTGTCTGTGGTTTCCTTTTGTTTCCGTTTTCACCGAAGATTAGGTCCCACAGTGCAGCTGTCCTGTGTCTCTAAGACAAGGGCTGGCACTCAAGTTCCCCAGAGATGTTCCCTTACCAAAAGCTCCATCTTTGAAAAAGATGGATAGTTGAAAAAGAAGTTATTTCTATTCTGTTAAATTAGTTTGATTATTTGGTCTGTGTGGTATCTGCTATTTATTATTATTACCACTGCTACAAAGCAGCAATCTTTGAGGTCACCATTGTGCAGGAAGTTAGAGCAGGATCATCACTTACTATGTAGGAAGCAAAGTGCCTGAAACTGACTAGAAATTTTAAGTTTCCATACTGTAAATACTGAGTATGATGATTTAAGTCTTTTTCTATTTATTTGTTAATTCTTGAGAACCAAAAAATTTTGCAATCAAAATAGGCTCCTTACCTGGAACTTTCTCTGATTACTTCTGAGCTCTGTTTCTGTAGCTGTTTAAGTCTCTAAGATCCATATGGACTTCAGTGATGGATGTATTTACCATGTACTTAGGTTTCTGGTATACACGTAAAGTAGGCCATTATTGCGTAGCTTTCATATTCAGTGATGGTAACTTCACCCCATGTTGCTTTTCCAATTACTTTTCTGTCATACTTAGGTTGCACAGTAAGCCTATTTATTTTATGAAGTTTGGGAAATCAACGCACAATATTTTCAGAATTTATCTGTTCCATTTTTTGACAGTCAACAGCGATCTTGTGGATAGCTATGATTGCTGTCGATGGTGTGTAGCAGAGTCTTGCTGAGTATAATGCCCAGGGACTTTTTCATTTTACCTGAGCCTGTAAGTATATAAAAGAAATGAAAGGGGCATGGAGATCAATTATATGTATTAAAAAAAACCCCAAACCAAACAGAGATTGCTTTATAATGCCAATGTATTTTAAAATGATCTACAGGTGGTAACTTGAATAAAGATACGTAATTGTTCAGAGACCTGCTATCTCACTGTGCTTGGTACAGCTGCATTCACCTTTTTCTGTATATTTAGGAAAAAAACCCAGTGCTTCTTTTCCAGAAATACTGTTTCTAAATCAAAATTTCTGGAAGTAATATGTAATAATTCACTCTTAGACAGGCACAATCAGGCATTGAAATGCATGCACTGGGTAAAATAATCGAAAGTCACGGACTCCATCTCAAAATTATTGAGTAAACTAGTGAAGCTACGCAACTCTCTTTCTTAGACCATCCTCTTTATCTGAACTCAAACAAAGCAAGAGTGAGTGTAAATATGAAGATAACTCATTGCAGTAGGGCTTCCGAAGGACTTGGGATCAGATTCATATGAGATGAGGGAGGACCACTGAATAAGGATGACTTGGGAATACTATGCTATACTGAATTATCAGTCTGTATTATGCTTCAAGAATCACATGTCTTCAGTCTATATGCAGGAAACATGTTGCTCCTGAGTGAACATGTCAGTGTGCATGTGAGAAACTGTTAAATATATGTGTTTCCATATAGCTGAATCGGAAAGTATTGCCATATTAAAAAAAAAAAAGTCTACGTTTTGTCTATATTTGAAAGGGATGCAGAGTAACTTTCGTAGTAAAGATCATCCTGCTGAATTGACACTTTCTCAATTACAGAGTTTTTGGAAAAAAAGCCCCATCCACAAACCTAGGAAAAGGTTATACAGGATTTCAGGACTTACTAAATGAAACGTAATTCACACGTTTAAAAGCTGAAGGAATAAATAACCACAGTTCTTTGTAGTAATATAGACCATAGGTGTATGTGGTACATGGCTGTATATGATTGCATTCCTAATTAATTGCTCACTGAATATAATCACTTATTTGATCATTTTTTGTTGTAACAATATTAGAGCCAAGGTTCCATTTAGAACCTCCATTTAGTCCTCTCCCTGACTGCAGCTAATCAGAGATAATGAAAAGGAAAACGCAGCAAAATCTCTAATAGACTTTTATGGCATAAAAAATCCAAAGGTAAAAGTACAAAATAGAAGCCTTAACTTTGTAAGTTATTGACTTAAGACCCAAGGCTTAAGAGGGTTTTTAGAGGGTTATGAGGATTTAGAGATCTCTGCTATTGTGTATTCGTTTTATCTAATGTGACTGTAATTTATGAAATCTTAGGAGTTAACAAGAACATATCTTTCCATTTTGTTCCTTTTCTTTACATTCCTTACAATATAGCAATATTCCTTTGGTGCTGGAATACCTGTCATTTACTGATATAATTTATTTTTATCAGCCGTGGTTCTGTTATACAGTAGCTATAGCCATGGTTCCCTAACTGATACCATATTGCGCTTAAAAGGCCTGACTAATTTAATAAACTGTTTTCCTTTCCATACAGTAGTGCTGTGCATGAGTAGTCTGAAGATGGTTTTGTTTTCATTTTTTCGAGCATGAAGCTGTGTAATTTTTCTTCTTTTACTTTCCTTTTGTTTTTTAAGGATGTTTTACTTTACAAGTGACCAGTGTTAAAGTTATGTTGGGTTTATCCTAGCAGAAAGGCAATCTACAGAAGTGGGAAAAAAGAATTAGTGTGTATATACAAACCCGTCGCATCGGATAGGCACCAGAACTATATTGGTTAAAATTGGTCCATTACCTTCTCTGAGAAAGAACGGATAAAAGCACCCTTGTGTCTCATTGTCTCTGCTTATGGTCATGCTTGCTTTGGTGCTTTAATATTTCATTAGTTGCTTTGTTTTTGTAGTGTGTTGTTTTTAACTGTAAGGCATATCAATTGTTCAGCCCACTGAGCACCTCGTGGAAAAGTGTGGGACAAACTCAGTTGTTTGCTATTATCATGATGTACTCAAACAAAGTGAGGTAAACACATTGTGGCGTAGAAATTACGCAGCAGAAACTTGTAAGGAGTACAAGACATTTAGATCTGTGCTTTGGCTACCTTGTTATTCCTTTAGGCATCTTGTTGCTAAATCTAGCTACCCTAAAGTTTTATAACCCAATTACTTTGGTAACCAACTTCAAGTCATACAAACAGACGCGTTGCAAGTCACTGAGCATGAATGTTTTCAGTGGCCTTTTCATAGCTTCTCCTTACGGAAATCAGATTTTCCTACTGGAATCTGAGACAGCTGCCTGTTTTTCTGGAGTTTCATCTGGGACATGTACTCCGCAAATTTGCTGTCATAGATCACAGCCAGGCATTTCAGGGGAAAAGGACTTGATCCTTTGCACCTTTGTTGGAATTTCTTAGCAGTCAGGAGCAGTCTCCTGTTGTGACAAGAACTCTTCTACCACTGTGTATTTAACAAATAACTCCTTTGTGTGTAGTAGATTTCTGCTCTAGTCTAGGAAAATTTAGGCTAAAATATCTGTTGTTTCATGCTGTCTAGTGTTCATTTCAGAGACATAACAAAAGAAACCACCCCAACACCATTTCTAGCTATAACCAGAGTTCCTGACGTGACCTTGCCTTACTATTTTTGCTGGTAGTGGCAGCTGCTCCCTCTATCTACCATCTGCCCTTTCCTTCCATCACCTGCTTGTAATCCACTCAAGCATCATTTCTTCTTAAAGAGAAGATCTTGTCCTAGAGAGTGCCTTCTGGGACCAGAGTTAGGTTACTCTAGGCAGGAAACCAGGGCTGAGGAAGGGATAGAGCTTCCGTATTCAGGATGACCAGGGCAGTGCAGTTTAGGCATGAAAATAGACTTAGCCAGCACTTGGCCCTCATGTTAAACAGAAGAGGCAGGTCCCCAGATTTTCCTGCCAGACCACTAAGGGACTTAGTGATGAGAGGAAGAGGCATTTTATCAAACTTTCCCAGATTCTTTTCTCTCTTCTAATAGCTTGGAGAGGTTTGGGGGTTTTTTGCTTGGGTTTTTTTTTTTGTTTGTTTGTTTCTTTTATCCTGAATCCTTTGTTTTCTTCAGTTTATTGGCAGAGCCTGAATGAGGCTGCAAAATCTCCGTAAGATGTGGCAAAACATTATCCAATTAAAGATCAATATGACCCCAGTAACTAATGAAATTTTACGGAACAAAATTGTACTAAAACCTCATTATCCTTGGACTTGAGGCAAGTAATCGAATATCCTGATTTGCTTTTGTGAGGGTCATTCAGTGCAAGTAGGAGAAACTGTCAGTCTACTCCAGAAAGAATACTTGTAATCCGAAATGTGGATAATGTGTTTTAACTAGACTTACATCATCTACACTTCCATTTTGGATTCTGTGAAATAAAAGAGACCCAGATTGCCATTTTAAAATAGAGATTTTTTAAAATGTGTTAAAAGGATACAGGATTTTAATGAAACTTTTAAAAGTTCACATATTTACCTATTTACATTTAATGTATTAACCTGTTTACCTGTATTTGCTATGACCTGGCTTCATCCAGTTATTGTTCTGCCTTGTTATGTTTCTTGTCTGCCTTTGGAAACATCTTGAAATTATGAGGCATTTTAGGCTGTCTTTAGAGTGGACCCACACATGACACATCACTCAGTGCTACAGGGAGATTGTCGAAGGGACATATATATTTCATAGAATCATAGAATCGTTTAGGTTGGAAAAGACCTTTAAGATCATCTAGTCCAACCATTGACCCTGCTCTACCAGGTCTGCCACTAAACCATGTCTCTAAGCAACACATCTACACCACTTTTAAACACATCTAGGGATGGTGACTCAACCACCTCCCTGGGCAGCCTGTTCCAACGTTTGATAACTCTTTCCGTGAAAAATTTTTTCCTAATGTCCAGCCTAAATCTCCCCTGGCGCAACTTGAACCCGTTTCCTCTTGTCCTATCGCTAGTTTCTTGGGAGAAGAGACCAGCTCCCATCTCACTACAACCTCCTTTCAGGTAGTTGTAGAGAGCAATAAGGTCTCCCCTCAGCCTTCTCTTCTCCAGACTAAACAATCCTAATGCCTTCAGCCGCTTCTCAGAAGACATGTTCTCCAGACCCCTCACCAGCTTTGTTGCCCTTTTTTATCTTATTTATTGATAAGGAAGATCTAGCTGTCTAGGGGGTACAAAAAATGCTTGTTAGTTTCCATATTCTGAACAAATAAGCTTTGTTAATACCTGTTTCCACTTGAGGTAATTCAAGAAGTTCAAAAAAGGTCAGAGAATGGCTCAAGAAAAAATTCTAATCTTTGGGGTGTTTCAACTGCCATATGCTCCTTAGACCCCTCGTAGCCTTATCAGGTTCTTAATCCAGTAGATATTTAATCCAGGAAAGTAATTGTTTGTCACTCCAGTTTTTGTCTCAACTATTTTGCTATGTGCCTAGCATTACTTAGACTCCTACCCCAACAGGATTGCATGATTACCTTGTCCTCTTTCACATTCTCTACTGTCAGTGATGGTAATGCGAGATAAATATAGACTGCAAAATCCGTGCCAAAACTGAAGATGCCCCAAAATCAATGTCTTGGCAGAAGGACCAACCCTTAGTTGGTCTACAAATGAAGAGAAAAATCACTAAGCTGTATCAGCCAGTGTTTTAACATGCAGTGGACAAGGTGGCAGACTTTACAGATTAACTTCCATCTGAATTGCCTCAAGAGATCAATTCACTTTCCACAGAGGAGCTACTAGAGGCTATAACATCCCTCTGGGTGGAGTTGTCTTGAGGTTGATGAAAGGTTTGCTGGTACTGAAGGAAAAGTGTTTCATACTAAAATAGATGTGATTTTACATTCACTGTGAAACTGTAGATTTATCCTTAGACCTAAGGGTCTTTACATTAATGAGTAAACATTGGAAACTTTTAGCATCCTCTTTTTTGTCTCAAATTTATTACAATACACACACAGGCCTTCAGAGGAATCCCATAAGGAGGGCAGATTCCAGAAAAGAGGACTCAGATGGTTGCAACTTGCTGGCATCCTTCTTGGTAATCTAGAGCTGATCCTGCATTGCTTTTTTGTTACCTTTTTTCCCAAAGTATGGCTTGAAATTAAAATATGTCAGTGAGTCTTGTGGATGGATCACAAGGCAGTGTTACGGCCTTGTGTTTCATCATTCAGTAGGCCCCTTCACAGGCCACTCACCTCAACTGAGTCATTGCAATTGCATAAACATGGCCAGTGGAAAATATTATGCTGGTCTATGTTATGGGCACATGTTAGAAGATTTTAAAGAAGCATAGCTGGTAAGTAGCTGTCTTGGTTGAATAGTAATAGCAACTTGCATGTTATTTACTAAAGTATCTTCTTCCTCTTTTTTTACAGTCCTATAAATCGAGATGTTTTAACTTGGGAAAAGTACAACTTCACATTTTTTTTCCTTGTTTTGGTTCCTGTTGAATATAAAGAAATTTCAGGTTACTTTAGTCCTTTTTCAGTTTGTATTTTCTGCATCGTATTATTTGTTAGGCAGACAGGTTTTCTGTAAGAAGTTGTAATTTGTGTTAACTCATTCTTCTTAATTTAAAACTAGTATTCTACAATGGAGGACTTTTTGTGGTCTCAGTAATCTTAATTTTTTTGTGATACAATTAAGTTCCATTTAGGTCTCTTCATTTATTGAATGTACCAAGCATGGCGAAACTTTTCTGGTGGCTTATATACATCATCAGATATCTGAGAGCTCTCTCATACATCCCACAAGTAGGTTTGTCTGACTGCTGACCTCTTGGGAGATCCTCATGCCCATGTTGGAGGTAACAACTTCATTGTGCTGACTTTTGTATTCTCCCATTGTATAAAACATCTCCCTAACCCAATACTTTCAGTCTCCCAATGATGCCATTTTTCTGTGTTCTTAGTTGGAAGGGAAGCCCTTGGTAGGGAGTGGGATGTAGTGCAAAGCAAAGTAGAGCAGGAAGACCTGCAGCCTCATGTGAGCTTGAGCTCTGTGACAACAAATGTGTAGTAGCTCACATATGTTATTTCTTTAAAAGTTTTCCTGCTTAAAAGAAATTCTGAACGTGTTTTATTCGTGTTCTCAGGAGGGTTATTAAAACCCATGCTGCACCACTGGTAAGTAAGCTGCGTTTGAAGCAACTGTAAGACAGATTTGGCTTTTCAGCCAGTTTGTCCATTCCTGATACATTGTGTACCTAGAACAGACAGGCATTAAACTGTGATTCAGTTGTCATTGAGATGAGAAGGTATGTCACAGGACAAGCTTTCTGAAAGGCAGAGATTAAGCATAATTGCCATAGCTCAGTAAACATAGGATCGGCTTAATCTGCTAAATACAAGAAAAATAAATTCTGTGTTCATAGAAAACTAGTCAATAGCCTTGCATTGACTCTTACTACCTAGCAGACACAGCATGATGTTCTCATGCTTTTAAATGCTTCTTTCAAAGAACTTGTGGAGTTGATTTAGAATGATAAAATCATAGAACCGTTAGAGTTGGAAGGGACCTCAAAGATCATTTAGTTCCAAGCCCCCTGCCATGGCCAGGGACACCTTCCACTAGACTAGGTTGCTCAAAGCCCCATCCAACATGGCTTTGAACGCTTCCAGGAATGGGGCATCCACAATTTCTCTGGGCAGCCTGTTCCAGTGTCTCACCAAGCTCACAGTAAAGAATTTCTTCCTAATATCTAATAGAAATCTACCCTCTTTCAGTTTAAAAACATTACCCCTTCTCCTATCACTACACTCCCTGATCAAGAGTCCCTCCCCATCTTTCCTGTAGGCCCTCTTTAGGTACTGGAAGGCTGCTATAAAGTCTCCCTGGAGCCTTCTCTTTTCCATGGCTGAACAATCCCAACTCTCTCAACCTGTTGTCATAGGAGAGGTGCTCCAGCCCTCTAAACATTTTTGTGGCCCTTCTCTGGACTCGCTCTAACAGGTCCCTGTTTAGGGATATATGTTGGCAGCTTAAGTACATACAAGCAAAGTTCTTGCTCCATCGACCTCACTTTTGTTTCATCTTCCATATGGGCCTGAAGTCTTTTATAGGTACTGTCCAAGTTCTTCTCCATTTTAAAGTACACAACAACTTGTATGTCATGATTTTCAGTTCTTCTCTTCCTTCTTTTTCTCTGTTGCATTTGTCATATTATGTCAAAAGGACATTATTGATAAACACTAAACACTGAAGAAAAGATGATGCTGTGGCTGTCTTTTCCAAGCAATGCAGTAAATCTAGTTTGTAGTAGTTACATCTGTGGTTCAAGCCATCAATTAGTATAAAAATTGTCAGCTTAAACCCCATTTTTGCTCTAGAAATACTAATCCTATTTCTGGGATTTTGCCTCTGTCTCTGGCTTTAAATAAAGGTGACACAGAGCTAGTGAAAAGCACACTGCTCACTGCCTAGCGGGTTAGCCTTACTTCTAAGTACTGTTGAGCCTCTCGCAATACAGGACTATGAAGATGTATCTTGAAGGCTCTCATTTTGAGTGTCAAAATGTGAGATACTTTTCAGTACCTCAGGTCAATTTTCTCTTGGCTGCATTTTCAGCTTTCGCAAGCCTTCTTTAGTGCAGTTGTGCTGCCAGTTTCATAACTATTTAATATTTCAGTTTGTATCAGTATGTCAAAGTAGAATTTATCCTTCCATTATTCAGCACTTGTAGATATGATGACGTGCTTTATTTCCATAAGAAGGGAAAACAGTGTGCTGAAACTGTCCTTTTGGTGGTGACAGAAATCTACAGGTCTTACTGCATCAGTGAAAAATGATTCTCTATATGCTTTAAAATGTGCAGGAGTTCTTAAAATCTGTTTTGTGTGCAGACTGTGTCATTTCACAGTTCAGTTTGTTTTCAGTTCAGGTAAATAATTTTTTGTTCAGTGATAACACTTATGCTACCAATCATTCCACACCAATGTTGGATTCCAAGGATAAAACTTTAATTTCTCAGCTGAAAATACTAAACAGTGATGGGCTGTCCCAAGATTATTCACACAATGGGAAATTCTTCTGATATTGAACTTTTGCTTCATTGCCTTTTGTTGTCTGTGTTTTTCAGATCTGTGTTTCAAAGTACAGCTTCAGGAATATTTTTCTGTCCAAGGACTCCCATTCATCTTAATAGGGATTGTGCACATTCAGTTCTCTTTGGGCAGTGATGGAATTTCAGCGTTCAGATCCTTTGTAATAAAGGAGTGCTGCTGAATGTGAGTGATTATACTTCTGCTTTTAAAAGCTTTTATAGTTAGGACATTAAACTTTTTATCTGTATTACAGATTATATTAGGTGGAGCAAAATCATTAATTCCGTAAAGATTTGTTTATAGAAGAGAATAATTTTTAAAAGTATTTTTAGAGTAGATACTCTATGTGGAGAAATCCTGGTCCAGCTATTAATAGGAATTTGGTTTTTATTCAATTTCAAGGGTAAAATACCCTTTGCTAAATATTTGTGCAGTTTCTTAAACAAGTGTTTTCTCAGTTGGGTGGTTCCTGGCAAGCAACAGGATAAATTATGGATGAAGGGAAAATATATTTTTATCCATTTCATTAAACGGAAGATATACTTAGCTGGTTTACTTAAGGTGTCTGGCGTGGTAATAGACCTACTTACATGACATAGACTGTGTATGTAAAATCTGTCTCATAAAATGTGTGTTATGGGAGAAAAGGGAAAAATGGGCAGAAATGCATATTCTAAGTGCATGTGCACAGGGTGGGGACAGTCTGACAGGGTTTATATAGTCCAGGCCAACTAATTTCCATGATAAAACATGAGCATACCTTTTCTTTTGGTGTTTTTTGTTGTGGCTTTTTTTTAAAAGTTCCTAATATGCATGTTATGTTATCTTTGAACCAGTTTTCTTAGCCCAATTAGTAGTGCTTTTGCATAGCAATTGTTCATGTCTATAAAATGTCTTGCCAACAATTACCAGTGTATAAATAATTGCCATAGAAATCTATGTATTTAAGAAAAGTATCATTTTTATGAATTTATCCTGTTTCTGGTTTGGTTTGTTTTTGTTTTTTTATTTATAATGTCAACTGTATCAAAATGCAGCTATTAACTATATTTCTGGTAAGATGCCTCGATTGTCATTTATTACACCGAACTGTCATTTTGTGTAACATTTATTTTTCTTTGAACTCATATTTTTGTCAAAACATAGTGATGAGCCATCATTGTGGCTCCTTCAACTAGAGGTTTGCTTGCGATTGGAAGCCCCAAGACCTGCAACACTTGGGATGAGCTAACTATGTCATCAGAATGTGATCCAGGATCTATGACAAAGTAGATGCCTTTGAACCACCCTTCATTCTTGTTGGCTTTAGTGAAAATTTGTGGAAAGCTACAGCTTTTTTGCTTGTTTGAAACTGGAATAGAAAAGTCAGGCATGAAACAAAAACATCTGTTCAGTCTTCGAAGGATTGATTTACCTTATGTAATTTGTACTTAAAGGAAGAATGACTAAAGGTACGTAAGTGTCCATAGGCCAGTGTAAAGAAGAGTCTGTGTTTGAAGAATAAAGAATTAACATCAGGAATTTCCCCATTAAATATAGATTTTTTTAATACCACCATATCCCTATGACATAGTTAGTGATGCTATTTTCAGACAAGGATCACCAATGGTGATTTGTTTTATTTCAGCCTGACAGTGGATGACATTTTTAGCCAACTCCGGCATCAAATAAGTAATGGCAGGTCAGTAAGGAGTGCTCATTTCAGAAAGATATCAAATCTTGCTTGCAAGACTTAGAAAAGCCTGTATTGCAGTCTTGATAAGACGATAGTTACTTTTGTAGTCCAACATACGCAGCCTCATTTTCTGTTTGAATTTGTTTGACTTCAGTGTCTCCAGGCATTGGGTCTTATAACTTTATTGGTTATCAGACAGTGATTATTTTACATTTAGATGGTAAATTAATCTCAATTGCATAGTTACTGGATGCACCTTATCTGCCTGCATTACGAAAGGGAGATAAAGATTGCTATCCACAAATCACAATTCTGTAGTTTGCATGTTGTGACCTTAAAATGTGCAATCATGTTGTGTGGTTCCTGTTTAGGAACAGCTGTTTACGACCAATTCAATTTCTTTAAGTGAGATAGATTACAGAAACAGCTGGCTCTCACATTATTAGAGATTAAGTCTTAAAGACATTGCAATTAAAATAATTATGTTATTTTCTTTTTTCTGGTTAGAGAAATGCTGCTGGGGCTGTGGAGGTTAAGTTTTGTCCACAATGACTTGATACTCAGAAATGACTGACTTTTTTAAATGGAAAAAGAAAAATATGTCATTCCAGTACAGCTTTTAAAATAGAGTCATTACTTAAAATGTTTTTTCTTCTTTGTTTGCCATTCCACTGAGGTGGCCTCCCACCCCTGGGTACACGTTTAAAAGCCTGTGCTGGGGGCAGGTGTAGAGAACTACCTGAGAACTGCTGTTTGGGAAGCTTTGACTCCTCTCTGCTGCCACTAACATGAGTGGAATGCAGTACAGAATTTGGATGATATCCAGAGGTTGTTAGTGTTATCTTCGCCATCACATTGATTTTAATTGATGGCAGACCTCAGGCACTTTCACTAAGATGACTGTATCGTTCAGAAACTTATCTTTAAACTTACATAATCATGCAGCCACCATCCTCTTTTGTGTTACTCCTAGGGGTTGAGTCATCCCCAAAAATAACCCTGAAGAGATCATATATCTTGCATCCTCGGTATTCTTTGGGACAGCTGTGTTGCTTGCTTTTCCAGTTTAACTGAAAATACTGGACACACACCTCTGAGTATGAAGAGAGGCTGCTTTCTTTCCAGGGCTAGGCTATTTTCATTTCCCTTAAAAGCCTTGTCTTCCGTACTACCTCTTGGTTTTTTTTTGGTCCAGCCCAGGACAGTCTGGAGTGTGTTTTTTGGAGAAAGAAGGTGCAGGAAGAGTGTTTTCTCTTTGGTTTCAGATCGTGAATAAATGATTTGATTGTTCCCTGGAGAGCAAAGGAGCGTGGCTTAAAATCACCCGCGGGACCTTAGGAGGGAGACCAGATGGGCTGGGAGCCTGCCCAAGCCCTGGCTCCTGTGCACCAGCTGCTCCATGCCCACAGCGCCCTGTGGGTGCTCCCATCAAAAGCGCCTGAGGAGGGTCGTGCTCTCAGGCCGGGCCCTAAAGTGAGCCGGCGTCCCGGCCTGTTCCTAGCAGGGTCTTACGGACATACTTAGTGCTTTCTGGAACAATAAGAGAGACATAAACTGTCCATGGAGGTGAAAACTGCTGCTTCTCTAGGTAGACAGGAGAGGCTGGTTCCGAATTCAGTATAGCAGGCCCTCTTCAGTCACAAACAATGCTGAAAAGTGCTAAAATGATATGATTTCCCATCATTCTGAATTCTGCTGTAGGGATCTCATTAGCTAGTCTGGAGGGGGTGGGGGGGGAAGTAACAAGGACAAAAAAATTAATCTTGCCTGTAAAAGAGATGGCAAAGGCATTCTGAACAACCATCATATGATTTTTTCAGATGCAAAATGTCAGCCTTTGTCATGGCTATGTTACCAGAAATATCTCAGCGCGGTTTCAGCTTGACTCTTCAGATTAGAGAGCGTTTGTTTGTAACTCTGAACTGTGGCAGAAAGATGTGATCAATATTTAGCTAGTGGAACTGTAATTTCTCATCTAATGACAGGTAATGAAGGATTTTTTACTACCTGAAACTATTTTTGCTTGCCATGCTAAAAATCAGTCTTCTCCCAAGGCCCTTCTCAAAGGGGTCCGTGACATGACCTCTGGCTGCACCTGTGTTGTCGAGCTGCTTTTGTTAAGATGGTGATGTTGGGATGTACAGCAATGAATACGCAGAGAACAGTGAGAAGCGCACCTTCCTCGGAAGAGAGCTATGGACAGTGATGGTGGACTGGAGATGCGTGTCATGTAGTCTGGCTACTCATGTCACACTACCCAGGTATTTCATTCCCACAGCAAACAAACTTTTGAAGATGGTGTATGCAAAATAGATAAACCAACAAATTAAATAGCTGTGACACTAAGTCAAATGACAGGACAGCCAAAATTTCAGAAAATGCAGTCAAAAAGAGTAGAGACAGTATTTAATGATGGAGTCAGAGCACGTGGGATAGAAATGCATGTTCTGAGTCACAACAAAGTCATATGGGGATGCAGTGGTAGAGCTGTTCTTAAAATTCTGCTGCTATTTCTGCAGATAGGGAACAGTTTTGCTCCAATTAGGCCTAAATGAGGGAGATGACTAAGACTGTATGGTGAAAACTGTGGATATGCTCTGTAATTATCCAAGGATAATCGTGTTTAATAATTATTGAAATAAACTGTGGAAAATAGTTGGAGTTCTCTTGTGCAAGAAGCTGCATAGCATATGGCAGTCATCACCAAAAGACACTTGAATGACTGTAGGAGGACTGTGAACGACACATTTTGTGTCCTTCTAGGATGTTGTATTTTCTTTATATATACTTAGTCCTTTGTTTTTTTTATGGGACTTGGAGCCTCAGTATCAAATGTGAAGTGAGCAGTGAAAAGTTTTGGAGGGAGGAGGCTACAGACAGATCATTTGCCATGAGATGTTCAAAGGTCTGTTGGTAGCACCAACATGGATAAGCTGAAGTATAGCACATACGTGCTGTACAGTGGGTTCATAGTGGAGAAACCTTGAGGTTACTACAGCCCCTAACTGATGTATCAGCATGTTACACCACAGAAGAAAATTAGCCTGAACATGGCATTGCCCAGCTGTGGCCAAGGACACCACGTGTCTTTTCCATTGTACTACACTATGTGGTAGCATGGAGAAGCATTCTGGTGAATAAAATATTTGTAAGAAAGAAATGGTTTCAGGTGTCTATCTGATAAACTAGATGGGTATTTATTGGTTCAATATTACTGCATTTATTGCATTACAATGTCTGCTTGCTGCTACGTTTTTTTTTTAAAAGCTGATAACTGTATGATATTCACCTGAATACAGAAGTGACTGGGTATAAACAGATAATTGACAACATTTGAATCAAGATGGACATTAAATATAGTGGGGCTGTATGACTTCTCTCTTTCCACCAGTTTTCCTCTTTCTCCAATCCTCCCAGGAGATTTACAGTCATATGTCAGCCACTATTTACCCGTCTCACCCGCGCACCGACCTCTGTAATCCTGCTTCAGATCTCGATTTGCTATGGTCTCATTCCCTCTCTGGGCAGGTGCCTGGCTTCTGCTGAGGTGGTGAGTGTGCTGAACAACCTCCTGGCCCTGGTGGGCACCTCAGCAGTGATGCCTCTGTGAGCAACATCTCCTGTCTGGTTTCCTGTTTCTGAATAAACCAAAGCTCAGATACGAACCTGAGCATATTTTTAGGCCAAAAAATTCTTATGACAAAAATTTCCATTTTATCTTATATGTAGATACTTTTTAAAGAGAGATTATGTCACTGCTGTTAAATACAGCCAGTTTCTGCAGGGAACATAGATGCAGGGGTCTGAAGAAAAGTTCTTTTTGATTATTTGGTAGTCTTTTGTGACACATGGAGGACTCAGTTTCAAAATGGAAATCATATCATCCCATCAAAAGAAAAAAAAGCATGAACTGAAGCATGAAGGAGCAGCACTGCAATTAACTTAAAAATGTGGATATGTCCTCTCTTGTTGGGTTTACCTGGTTACAGACTTCAAGTTTATAGGCACTTTCATTTGTATTAGTTACTTTGGAAATACACCTTTTATGTATTACCTTCCTTTTAGAACCAAAGTCTTTTCTCCACTGTGTAAAACTTGAATTCTCTTTTTCTGCAAATATTGACAAGAAAGGAAGTAGTTCATACTCAGGTGAGCTATTTTGCTGCAGATATATGTCTTTATCCATGATTTCATGGTGTTCTTGCAAACCCAAAATATTATTCTAGAGTATGTCTATGTCAAAGGAAGGATTGCTCAGAACTGTTCCTGCAATGATCTGTTGTCTTTGGCAAGCCCCAGTGAAAAAGGCTGTGAATGCCTTTTGTTGAGAGTCTATCTCTTCTTTCAAACTAACATGTTAATCAGTTGGTACCGCAAGACATGATGATATTAATTTTTTGGCAGAACTCTTATTAGATGGTCCTGGGGTTGAAAGGGTTTTCCTGCTTTAATGTTTTGAAGGTTTTGAAAGTTTTTCGCATCTCAGTTAGGTGGAATGTCAACCATGAATTTCTTTTATAAAGTGGTTGAAAAAAGATCAGATTGAATTGAAAGCATTTAATTTTGTTTTCAAACTTTAATTTTTAACTGTTGTATAAACTGAAATAGGTAAATCAAACGGCTTTCAAATTAAAATTAACCTTTTTGTTTTAACTGTTTAAACAGAATATTTTAACAAAACTGTTCCCCTTCCCTTGAAGTCTGAAGGTTGATCATAACAGACAGAACAGAGCATTCTCAAGCATAGCTTTGGTTTAGACTGTCTGATTTTAAGTTAGAGTAGTTTATGCAGATTATTTCTGGTGATGTGGTACTAAGCAAGGCATAAGTAATTCTTGGTCACCATGTTTGACAGTATGATGTGTGGCAGTGATTTCAGAGAAGCCTCAAGATGTGTCTCTGGAACCATAGCACAAGCCATGTAATTACTTATTCCTTGCTTAGGAATAGTGCTTAGGATACTGGGCAAAGAATAAAGGATAGCTGAACTCTCGGGTATAGTACAGCTAGAAAGCTTGTTTGAATTCCATGTTGTAGGTTTACTTTTTACAACTTAAGGGAGAATAGAGTCAAGTAAAAATAAATACAAAACTCAAAGGATTTTAAAAAATAGCCTTCTAGTAATTATCACTCAGCAGTTTCTGAACCACTACAGATAATTTAACAATATGAACACAAAAGTAAATTCTATCGAAATCTTTCTACTGTAGTGTTCAGTAACCATAGTAATGATCAGAGTATAAATTCCCTCATCATCGTAATACACTATACTTGCAGAGCCTTGATGGTAGATGTTGACAGCTGCTGTTCAAACACACTGAAGATAAGCCAGTGAAGGTCAGTTATTCTACAGCTAATAAAATTGCCAAGTCACCAAGTTTTGCAGTATGACATATGATGTATGGCAACAATTTCAGAGAAGTCTTTTCAGCCTCCTCAAGACGCGTCTCTGGAACCACAGCACAAGCCATGTAGATACAGACGCAACATATGTCCAAGAGAGAGGCAGCGAGTTGCTATAGTGAATGTAAGTGTTGAACTGGTGTTTATTACTAAGCTGCTTTGGTGTTTTTATTCATGATTGAAGTTTTAAATATCTTTCCATAAACAATTGCAACACAGATGTTCTTTGCCTTCTTATTAAATCAAATTTTAAGGACTCTATGTTCTGTGTTTTTCGACCATTCTTTTGTATCGGGATGAATTATTGGGGTATTTTTTTTCACTGACCAGGCTGTGTGATTTCCAGCATAGTTAATGATGCAGATCTTTAGCCCTGATAGAAGAGAACATGGAACATCTGTCAGCACATAGCTGGATCTGCGCTCCCTGGTTCCTAGTAACACCAGAAGAAAAAAACTGCTGAACTTATGCCTGTTATTTGTGACCCAAAGGACGTTAAAAATGCTACCAGTTCTTGTGCTAGTGGCAGGAAGCCAGGCTGATAAAAAGAGTTGTCATAGAAACTCGAAGGGATGAAATTTTTAACTTTGTGTTTCACACTCAAATTTAAATTTCTGAATTGGGTTCCTGTTTTCATTTGGCCTTTGGAACAACCTCTCTCTCCATTTTACTGTACAGGGGAGCTATAGCTATAGGCTTTTCATATCCTGTAAGCATGTTTCACCTTTGAATTGTGGGTAGGCTGATGTGTACTGCTTTAAAGGTTCTCTAAAGTCTTCACAAACAAAAGGAAGAAAAATGTCTCGACTAGCGACTAGTGTCTGCACATTCTGCCTTCTTCCCTTTTCATTGTCGTTGTGTCTCAGTGACTATTGAGGTGTTTTACGTAAAAATATTTCTGAAAATTCTTAACTATTGGACTAGGATAAGACACCACCTTTTTTGAACAGTTTTCTAAATCTAATCATTTGCCCTGGCTGCTTTTCTAACACGAGGGGTTGGGGTTTAGGGGAAGAGAGTATTACAGCAGGAGAAACAGAAATAACACTTCAGCTCTGAAATATTCGGTGTAGCTCAGCTTCAGTTGCTCTCACATCCATCTGCATGAAAACTGATAACCATTCAAATTAAACACAAATACAGATTCTATTCTTTAATATGCTTCATTAAGTTGCTCCTCTTTTTTCAGTGGTTCTGTTTCAAGATGTGGGGTTTTATTATTGTTTGTGTTCTCTTGGTTGTTTGTTTTTTTTTTTAATTTTTAACCTTCTTTGCTTGTTCTTTGTTTCAAGAGCAAATCTAAATAATTTCATCTTGAGGCACTTGTCTGACAGGGCATTCATGTCCCACTTTTTACTGGGCTGTCTTAAAATCTTACCCCCAAAGAATCCAAATACTAACTACAGTTAGACTTTGTTTTCTTCTGATGTGGTCCTGAAGGCTTTCTGCCTTTGAGGGATTTTTCAGGTTAAATATAGGAAGAGTGTTTGTTTTTCAGGCATCATGTTGCACTACTTCTGAACACACTGTATGGATGTTTTTGTTTGTCTGCTTTGTAACTGCTTTTGAAATCTCTCATCATGTTGGCCTTGAGCAGCTACATTAATACGATGGGATGAGATAAACCACATTAAGATGAGGTATTTGAGAGCTAGAATATCAAAAGCAAGAATAAATTTAAAGAAAAGTCTCAATGTCTTTTGGGATAATATTCACCTTTTAAAATTTTACTTCAGTTTCATCACTTAAAACTGGTTGATTGTGCTGGCCACAAAAACTTCCTTAAACTTCCAAGCCTGGCGAAATCACCTGGGAGTGCTAGCTTAAAGAACGTGGTTAAGAAAATGAATGACCGTCTGCAGATGGTCAAAGAGATTGTGATGCAGGCGTTCTTTTTTCACTGCCTTTCACTGTTGTCCATGCTGTATTTCAAGGGAAATACACAGATGATAAAGAAGTTTTGCTGTTTAGTGAACATCACTGTCTTTTGGGGAAATTATAATCTCTGCTTTTAGTAGAAGGATGTTTGATGCTGTGAATGCAAGTGGGAGTCTTCAGCATTACTAATGGAAATCTTTTGTGAGTTACGCATATTTTCTGTAGATAACCTAGATGTGAGCTAAATCACATATCCTTAAAACTGGAACTTGACATGGATTCTCAGATGAATGTGCACAGGACTGCATGAAATGAGTGGAAGAGAAAGACTATACTAGGGTGGAGAAAGCAGACTATGGTGGAAGTAGAGGTGTTAGAAAGGTTAAACTCACCTCAGCATTTTACATCTTTCAGGCTTTTAATAAATACAATGGCAAAAGAGAAATAGCAAAAACCTTAATACTATGGATGGCACTGTATAGGTGAAACCTGGAAATCATTCTCAATTTAGTCTCAAATAAATTGCGAAATCTCCTGAATTAATCCAAAGCAACAAAATATTCTGTTAGCCAACCTTTGCTGAAGATCTCTCTATAGCAATCTGTCTCACAAACCTTTTGTTTTCTTTTGATCCCACTAAAGCTGAAAATGGGATGAGAACAGCTGTTACTTTGTATTTAAGCTTTTCATTTGTAGTCCCTAAGTGCAAAGGAGGATATGAATTTAAAAAAGGAAGAGATTGAGACTTCCCAGGAGATTTGTTTGAGCTTTGGGATTTGCTGATTCATAGATACAAACATTGTTGAAATTGTCAGCTATGTCAACTGATATTTTTAGTATCTATTATGAGGCCCTTAAATTAACACTTTACATTTTTCATATGAGCAGCGTTGTACATAAACATATCTGCCCTTATTTACAGTCTAATTTTTCATAGCTCTATTTGAGCCTCACAGTCCAGACTAAAAAATTTAGGATTTTCTTTCCTCCTCTGTTGAATGATTATTTTGCTGACATTTGGCAATTAGATGAATCTATGGCCTTTTTTTCAGAAGGACCGCGTCTGCAGAATCTGTCATCCCCGTGTTGTATTCATAGATTTTATCCTTATCTTTTAATCAAAATGTTTTCTCTGTCTCACTGATCCCCAATTCCTTTCAAAGCAAAGAGCCCAAAGTCTGTCTGAGTACTGAACAAGGGGTTTTTTTCCATTTTTCAAATTTGCTTTTCTTTGGAAGCTCTAGCAGTATTGGTAAATCAACGTCATCATAAGTACAACATTTGCATTTCTGCTACTCTTTATGAATTCCTTCTTGGAATAGCTTTGCCATGATGATGTATTCATTTTTGGTAGCAAATTCAGGGTTTGTGGAAGTTTCTTTTTCTAGTCCAGTTTCAGTGTTAGAGAAAGGTAGAATTGATCAAAAGTCAGCATGTAGAATATTTCAATTCTATTAAAATGTTGAAAATTTGAAATATCATTTCAATTGGGCTTGAGCAATTGTTTTAAGTTTCATGTAATGAATTTCTGTCATGCCTGGAATTCTTCCTTGAATTTTTTCATTGTAATTAGCTTGCTTTTCTTGCCAGACCTGAAAAAAATAAATGAGTCAGATGAGTGTGTGAGTGCTGATGAGTCAAGATTACTGTCTGGAACACAGGCCCAAGAGAACAAGGAGGATAGTGGTGATTTCAAAATGGCTATTAATGTGTTAGTGAGTGAGCAAAACTCACGACTCATTTCACCTAAATCAAGAGCGAGCTGTCAGATAGTAATGTATTTTTGGTTTTATGTGACTTGGGCAGAATTTACTTAAACATGTAAGTAGCAGTGTGCTCTTTATGCCTCCACTATTTCTTTTATGATATTTCATTCTTTATAGACAAGTGAAAATTGAAACCAAAAACATTACACGTTGCTACAAATGATTGATTTCTCTGTCTTGACAATGCAGAAGTGATCATTTGTCAAATTCTATGACTCAAAGTGCAAGAGTAACTGAATTTGCAAGGTACGTTTTAATGTAGCTTCCATTTTGTATGGAGCTCAGGCCTCTTTAGATAATGCCTTTCCTTTTGGTATTGACTGGAAGATTCCAGTAAATTCTATATTTACAAAATAAATAAAGAAATGAATATATGCATGTGAACGTATGACTGAATATAATTGTAAGTGAGCTTCAGTTACCTACATTAAAATGCCATGTAATATGCATAACAGGGTATTCTTTATGAGCAAGTAAGAATGCAGATGGATTTCTGTTATTTTTTTATCAATCGTATGAAAGAGGCAATTTTGAAATTTCGAATTGTATGAACAGATAGCTTATCTCCTGTATTCATACAAGGTCTGCAATTGATCCACACACACTGAATTTCATTTTGCAGTAGTTAATTTTTTCACTGAAGACTGATGTGTGTAAATGTAATGAATATTTTCCTCTTCCTAAAGGTAGTATCGGGAAAGCAAACTCTCTTTTTTAAAAATTGTAGTTTACAGAGACACATATCTTTTTCTGTATTAATAAACTCAATATGAAAATATTTTCTAACAGCTATGTTTGTTTTGATAATATAAGTAGAAGTGGGTTTGGTTTTACGTGCTTGAATAGAGGTGTGAAATCTCCATGCTTAGAAATATTTGAAACTTGAATGAAGAAGGCTCTGAGCAAATTGGTTTAATGTTGAAGTTGGATCCGACATCATGTTTGTCCCTGCTTTGAGTGAGGGTTATACCAGACCTCCAGAATCTCCCTTTCAACCTACATCTTTCTATGATTCTGTTAAAAAAAAGAAAAAGCTTATAAAAAGCTTGAAAAGTTCCCCTGTGTTTACATACAAGAAATTTTTGCTTCTTTCATGCTTTTTGTAGACAAATTAATAAATCCCTGGGTTTAAAATGTACTGTAGAAGGAACAGAGTATTAAATTTTAAGTCAGTTATTTTGTGATAGTTTTCTAAGAAAATAAGTCTTACCCTTGACACTGGGAAAGCTTAATCTCTTTGTAGCAAATTTAATTCTTGAAATTAAATCATGCTTGATTTGTATCTATGCAGTCATCCAAGATACCATGTAGCAACCTCTGTTGCACTGTCTCAGTGTTTGATTTATCCCTGTTTCTGTGATAATATACTAGAAATAAAAGCCTGAAAGAATGTGATTTGTCCAGGTAATATAGGAAGTCTCTGAAGAGAAACTGTAAATTTCATCTCAATAAAATTTTCTTTGTGGTGAATTAGTGACCAAACATGCTACATTGACAATGTTTTCTGATATTTTTGTGGTTAGAACAAACTTATGATACATTCCCAACATATAACTGGGACTGAATAAGACATTTTTTGAGCTCAGCATTGCAATGCCTTCAAAAGATGTGGACTCAGGTGGCTGTAGACAGGCGGTGGGACACATACAACATGTTTTTATTCTTCAAAAGCCATAGGGGAGCAGGAAAGTCCCTTGATAGGGACAGTTTAAAAAAAAGGTGGGGATAACAAAGCCAAAACTCCTTTGTTGAAAAAAGTGGTGAAGGAAGCACACTGTGGGAAAATGGAGTGGACAACCTGTGTCTATTTTGAATCTGGATCCTAGAGAACTAAACAGGTCTGAGTTTCTCTTCTGTGTCATTTAAAGTAGATAAATGAGTCTCTGATATGAGGAAGTAAGTGTCCCTCAGAGATGGGAGCCACGGAGGCAGAGAGCCTGCAGAGGGTGATCTTCAGCTGCCCTGCTGGAAGCCGCTGTGATGACAAACGAAGACAGCAGATTTATTGGGGGTATTCTGTTAAAGCAGAAAACTGAGTTACTAGATGCAGAAAGTAATTTTTCTGCAGCTTGAGTTGGAGACATGAACTTATAAATAATGTCACAATTTCCGAGCTCACTTGAACTGTCAGCAAAGGTCAGTGGATAGCTACGTATGGTTTCAACTGTGATGCTGCTAGTAGTCCTTCTGTAAAACTGATTCCCGCTGATAGGTAGAGGTGGACTGAAGAGGAAGGAGTGTTCTTATAAGGTATGTGTCTAGCCAGTGCCGTAAGAATCTGAAGTGGCTTGGATCCTGTGTACCAGTAGTCCCAGATAGTATAAGATAGAAAGAAATGAAATTTGAGTAAAAAGGACAGAAGAATGGTATTGACAAAACCCATTTAAGTAGGCCATGTAAGAAGACATGCATCTCAAACCAAATGCATAGTGCTTCTATACAGATTGTAGAAAAGTATGTACTGAAATGAGGATTCCCTGTATGCCCATGGGTGAAATTCCAGGCATAAAGAGAAATGAAAAAACATAAACATAAAAGAAAAGTAGAAACCAGCCAACCAAGATGGTTATAGGAACTGAGAAACACTAATGGAGAGAAACTGTGGGATAGACAATAGAGCAATAGTAGACAGTTTGATTGCCCCTGTATGAACTAGGTGAATCTCATAATGTGGAATGAGATAAAGACAGAACTGTTGTATGCTGTAAATGACTGAAGTAATATTCAAAGAGCTCACAAAAGAATACTCTTGCCTTAGTACTGAACAGCTCCATATAAATTTAAGATGTAACAGCTGAAGAATCACTTTGAAGCAGTGACCATAACGAGAAGTTGTTATACCTTGATGCCAAAATGCTTTTGACAAATTTCTTTAACAAATGCTTTCATTTAAACTGAACTAAATTGGAATTCACAAGAAAAACTTCGTACAGATTAATAACTAATTAAAAGATAGCAATTGAAGGTGAGGAATAATGGGTATTTTTCCCCAGTGGAAAGAAACAGACAATACTCCAAGCCATCTCTCCCAGGCTGTGGATGTGATCATGTTATCTGCAGTGGAATTGAGAAGTACTGGGCGCCGTTTCTTGTTGTGTGAGTTTAGAACTAAAGGTTGTATTTTTTCATTGAGTGCATAATACCATTGCGGTCATTATTGTTTTGTAGCATAAGTGAGATCAAAACTGGTAAAACATGGCAGAAAATTCCATATGGGAATTTTAAATACCAAGACCCTTTTACACAAACACGGGTATTTCTGTCTTAGTTCGGAATAAACTGCCAAATTGCAGGTAGCTTGACCTTTGATCAGCAGAAATTGTGAGCACAAATCTCATACCATTAAGGAATTGTATTTGCCATTGGTAATCCCAACAGCACAAATAATGCAATTTTAGTAGAAAAGTCTTAGAAGCACAGGAAGTATGTGCACAAAGACAATGCTGGGTGTTATTATTGATGTGTCCACAGCAATCAGTTATCTATAGTAATTGTGAGATGCTATTAATGTCAACTAAATTATGATTCAAGATATCCTTTCTGTGAGCCAAAATCATAGAATCAATGGTTAGTGTTGGAAGGGACCTCAAAGATCATGTAGTTCCAACCCCCCTGGAAGACACCTTCCACTAGACCAGGTGGCTCAAAGCCCCATCCAACCTGGCCTTGAACACTTCCAGGGATGGGGCATCCACAGTTTCTCTGGGCAGCCTGTTCCAGTGTCTCACCACCCTCACAGTAAAGAATTTCTTCCTAATATCTAATAGAAATCCACCCTCTTTCAGTTTAAAACCGTTACCCCTCATCCTATCGCTACACTCCCTTATAAAGAGTCCCTCCCCATCTTTCCTGTAGGCCCCCTTTAAGTACTGAAAGGCTGCTCTAAGGTCTCCCTGGAGCCTTCTCTTTTCCATGGCTGAACAACCCCAACTCTCTCAGCCTGCCCTCATAGCAGAGGTGCTCCAGCCCTCTGATCATCTTCATGGCCCTCCTCTGGACTCATTCCAACAGGTCCATGTCCTTGTTGTGTTGGGGGCCCCAGAGCTGGACACAGTACTCCAGGTAGGGTCTCACAAGAGCAGAGTAGAGGGGCAGAATCACCTCCCTCCACCTGCTGGCCACGCTTCTTTTGATGCAGCCCAGGATGCGGTTGGCTTTCTGGCCTGCAAGTGCACATTGCTGGGTCATGTTGAGCTTCTCATCCACCACCACCGCCAAATCCTTCTCCTCAGGGCTGCTCTTGATCCATTCTCTGCTCAGCCTGTGTTTGTGCATGGGATTGCCCCGACCCATGTGCAGGATCTTGCACTTGGCTTTGTTGGACTTCATGAGGTTTGCACAGGCCCACTTCTCAAGCCTTTCCAGGTCCCTCTGGATGGCATCCCTTCCCTCCGGTGTGTCAGCTACTCAACACAGTTTCTGTCACTTGTTTCTGAACCAGAACAAACAAGCTCTGCAGTTTTCCAGGGAGAGCACATTTTTAGCTAGATAAAGAACCATGACCATAATCATTCAAGGTTATCAAAATGGCAATTAATAAAGGATATGAATATAGGTTCAAAGCACAACTGAAAATAAACTGTTGCATTCCAGTGAAGCATCTCTGTGTTAACCAAAACTTTTGCTTTTAAAGAGAGAATTTTTGATAAAAACCAGTGACTTTTGTTTGCTGTTACTGTCTTTCATCCTAAAATTGCCATCAGTGTAGTTGTGGTTAACATCACTGCCACATAACTTCAAAATTCTCCTTTTCTCAGTAGCTGTCAGCCAATTTTAAAAAGTGATGTATTGAGTTTGGACAGTGAAGTTAATGAGTTAACCTGTGCTTCTTGCTTAGACTTCCTCTAAGTTTTGTGGAGAAGTTGCTTTATGGCGTTTTAGTAGTGTTGCCAGTGATGCAGTGGGAATTACGTGTATGCCTGGGGTGTGTGTGGAACCAACCCTCTATGGGAGGGGACACAGTTTCATCTCCCTCCAATGTAGCAGAATGATAGATTCAGGTTGTGTTGATGTGCAGAAATCCCTGAGGAACAGGGATTTCTCATGGAGGAGAAACAGATCTAGCTTTAAGATGTCAGATAAACTGAAGAACACGATCTTGTCTTATCAGTAGTTACGTACTGTAACATTGTTTTCAAGATGGGCCAGCTTTAAAAACAGAAGTAATAAAAATAAATCTAGCTCAGACTTGGTTGTGTAGTTTGGCTACACAAAAAGTAAGAAGGGATGAGGGTCAACAAGGAGTTGTGTTTGTACGTAGGCTGCTGAGGCTTGCTTCAGATTAGGTCTGTCTCATGCTTTCTCTTTCTGCTTCTGATACTTACCAACATGTGCTTCAGCTTGAAAGCCATGGGCAGGTGGTGGTACCAGCTGCAAAGGGCTGAAGCAGATTCCTAGATCATGACGAGACATAGGAGGTATATTTCTGAGATGTTTCTTAGTTTCTCTGAACATAGATCAAACAGTCGAGCTGTACTTTTATCCTTCACCCTTTTCTTCTGACTTGGTAACTATAAGAATAATTATATCATTTGGTGACAGTATGCTTGCAAAATTACTGTCCTTATATCCAACTGAACTATGATGTAAATTATATATTGTAGAATAATTTATATTAAACTGACGTGTAATGCTAGTGTCATAAGGTCATCTTGCAGCATTAGATATAAAATTATCAATATTTTGTGGTGGACATATTAGATATGTCTAATACAAATTTTTAATACAGATTCATGCAAAAGTACAAGCAAGCATTCAATGTTTGTAAGTGGTTTATTTTAAAAATACAGAAGTTGTTGATTGGGAAGCTTTTAGTATTTCAGTGATGAAAGGAAGTGAGTTGCACGCTGCATTTAGGCAAAATGAATAGTCAGCACAAGCTCTGATTGGATTGAAGCCACTTCCCTTCCGTCAGTGCCCACATTTAAGGCTCCAGTACAAGGTAACTAACTAACTGTGCATATTGATGGTGTGGTACAATTCTTAAAAAAATCTTTCTGTTAATAAAAACTTGCAAGCTTCTGATTCAGCATTTCACTTTCCCCTTAAAATGTCAGGTATATTAATGTATTAATGATAGAAAAGAATAATTAGTGGAAATGTCTTTATGAACACCGAGAAATAAAGAACTAGAGAGTCCTTTTGTTACTTCTTGATGAAGATATATGTGCTCAAGTTCTTACTTTTAGGAGGAGAATCCCTAAAATGCATGAAAAGCAATGATGCAACACAGACACAGCGAATATATGTAACAGAAATACCAAAACTATATTTAAGAGATGTTGTCTTTAATGTAAAACTCTATTAATTCAATAAATGAATACAGTGGGTTGTACCCGCTTCATTGAGCAGGAGGCAAAATTACAGAAAAAAGTCATTGTGAAACTAGGTCAATGGAGCCTTATGAAGCTTAAAAATGAACAATAGAGCTGAATTAAAAAGAGCCTTAGTACTCAGTTTCAGATTCTGGTATTTGCATCTTAATTTCAAATTCAGGTCTTCATTTGTGACTACCTGACAACAGGAATGAAGAGATGCAAAGATACCTTGAAGAGAAAGATTTTTGAAATAACTTCGAGGTCCCTGGAAACCAGGGAGGGCATAATTAAAAAAACCCAACAACAACACTTTCTTGAGACAACTGAGATTTTAATGTGTTTTTAACTTTAGAAGGTGTTAATCATAGTGGACTAAATGCTGGAAAGGGAGAAGTAACTGGAAGGTATTTCAGGGGTGGAGATAATTCGGAGGGGAATTACAGAAATGATAAAGCTGGGGAGTTATTTGCTGCTTTCTCTGCAGTCAGATTTTGTGCCAGAGCATGGCTGCACGTTTGTCCACACACAGGTCTCATTTTACCTGTTCTCCTCTTCACAGGAGACCAGGTGGAGGTGAATGAAAACTAGGTAAGGGAAAAGACCTCCATAATAATGAAAGGTGAGGTTCCGTTAGAGCAGACCTGAAAGGCCGTTTCTGCCGTCAGTCGGAGTGCTCTGCAGGGCCCCGATTCAGAGGTGCCTGCATGGAGCCGCTCAGGGTCAGGCAGCTCTACCCGCTCCCACCCGGCAGCGCCTGGATGATGCCCAGGGGCTGTGCAGTGTCCGGGTCAGCTCTGTAGCACAGGCTACAGGCACTGAACTTTTTTTGGGGATATCTGTGTCAAGTCCAGCTCTGAGGTTAGTGAGGGTGCCCGCTCAGGTCTCTGTGGTCATACTGTGGTGTGGATGGGTCAGGAGCTGCTTACTGGGTTTGCTGTTCTGCACTTGGGTAGGATCTCTCTTTAAAAATGTATCGGATAACTCCAGAGAAGCAGGATTTGAAAAAAAAACCAAAACAATTTTGGCACAAGAAAAAAAGGTTTGCAAATGTAGGAGGTTAAAAAAAAAAAAGGAGTTGGGCTAAAAACTAAGTGGAAGAGTGCAGTTCTGAAACAGTATTTTAATGAGGGAAGGAACAAAAGCTCCAGCTTTCGAGGTGGTGCCTGAGATAATAAGTAACTGGACATGATCTTACAGTGGCTCCCTTCCAGCCCTGTGACCTTTGCAATCTGTGTGTGGCGATGTGTTGCGCACAATGAATCCTGGAGTGACCGAGCCGATAAAGTAAGTCATTAGCATTTCAGTGCCTCCACCGTCACTGGAGAGGGTTTGTGCCAGAGGAGAGCTGAGCTGTGGGAGTCCAGCTTTGTGCTCCTGCCCACTGGTGGTCCTGGAGGCACCCAAAAGTGGTCTATGAAAGGACAGGTAGTTTTTACTAGAGAATTTTTCTGTGCCAGGAGGCATAACCCTGACCTCAGAAGTGAGAGGCTGCCTTAAAATCATCCTTATTTAAAAAAACTTCCAATTGAAACAATAGATTATGATTCTGTACAATCATATTTTGTTTTCCTAAATGCTAAAGATTTTACCTGTTTGCTGTCTCTTGCACTAGCTGCCAAACAAGATGCTCAGTGGGTTTGTGGGTTTCATTGTTCTTCTCCTCTGAAAGGTGGTGAAGTGCTGGTTTATAGGGAGGTAGATGTTGGAACCATTGGAACTGCTCTCTGAAGAGTTTGTGGGAGCAGTACTAGCGCTGAGTACATGGGAAATAAAGATCCTCTTCTGGGATATTTTTCTGCCTTAGAGAAGAAGATTGTAGGGCACGCCTGGTTTGTTTTCTATTAACAAAGCTATGCTTTAGCTTCTCATATTTTGCTGTGCCTATTGTTCTGGACAACAATACCCATTTTTCACTTTAATGAGCGCTAAAACTCCTGCCAGTTTTGTTTAAAAGAAAGAAAATCTTGAAAATACTTTTCATTTAAGAAGCGCAGATGCAGTATGAGTCATTTTATATTTACAAACTTTTCTCTTTCAGTGTGGATAAGTAAATGTTTTATGCATTTAGCTTTTCACTATTTTAAGTTTTTTCTTCAGTTTTCTTAAGTTCTCTCTTTTTGTCTTTTTGTTTTCTATACTAGATGAAAGCCGTGTACAGTAACTTTATAAACTAATTATTTGGACTTTCTGCTTACAGTTCCACTATACTTCCAGACACACATAGCCACAAATACATATTAAGCATTCTTCTAGTTTTCAAGAGAAGAAAAATGAATTTTGAGGATGTCACAATGTTCCTTATATACAAAGTATTTAACTTTCCTCAACCTGTTTCCATAATGCTGTTATGATAATCTGATTGTCAGGCTGCCAAGGGAAAAGAATCTTACAGAACCATGTTATATGGCAAGCAATGAGTGAGAAACTTCAGGGGATTGAGTTGCTTTTACAATTACAGGTAATTACAATGAATTAATTAATTGCATAATTAGTTCATTAACTACATAATTGGCATTCACAGACATGACAGTAATATGGCTATTTGTAAAACAAGCACACAAAGCAATCTTCTCTCAGAATCCGTTTTGGATTCTGGAACTGATTTAGTCGGCATTATTAATATCACATCCAGGCTCGATATCTAACTTGAATCTCGAGTGTCCTCAAACTATTAGAGGCTTATTGAGACACTGTGATCTCCCACACTATAATATTAGAAGAGGCCATCATGCTTATTTGTTATCTATATAAGGCCATGGATGCTCAAATTTAGCTGAATGTTTCCTTGTTTATAGAAATTCTTTGATGAAGTTAGAAAATAAACTCCAGAGATACAAGGTAGATCTTTCATTTTAACAGACTAGAATAAGCACAATGGAGTAATCTGTTAGGTTTTTAATTGTCACAGGACTAAAGTATTCAAACTGAGGTCATTAGATTTCAGACCTCCTTTATGTACACGTGAACTGAATAGAGTGAAGTTACAAAGGTGTTGGATTTGGTATGTCTTACTGAGTTTACTGGAAGATTTTGCAAGAGGTGAGTCATCACTTAGTTGAAATTTTATGAAATCTTTCATAATATCAGAAAATTAAAATACCAGAGAAATGGAAGATGAGAGACCTTTGGATGGGCTGATTTGGACAAAAACAGGTGAGAAATCTCAAAAAACTTTTTACTGTTCAGTATCTGATTTCTAAATAGTTTCTCTTCTTAAATTCAATTAGAAAGCAATGTGTTTTCATAAATGTGTCTCCTGAGACTATAGTATTTACAACACTCTCCATCTGTGAGGAACTGTCATGTTATTGCAGTGTAGTACAGAATTCCATAGTGGCTTTACAAATCTAAACCCAATTCTTACCAGAATAATTCTGCAGTTTCCAGTTACAATATCGATAGCATTTAATGCCTGCTGCCCCTGCTAAGTAGTCACACCGAAGTAATAACTAAATACCAAATGAGAGTTGCAACATACTGAATTTACCTACTGATCCTATTAACAGGATATCAAAACTTACTGTAAATTTAAAATACAGTGTTGGCTAGGTAACCTTTTGAACAAATCTTGGACTGTTAATGAATATCCAATGGTCTTTTAATAATAGATTACTGGATTATTAATGGTAACCATTTTTTCTCTTGATTTTTTTTCTTTGTCATAGAATCATAGCACCATAGAATGATTTGGGTTGGAACGGACCTTTAAAGATCATCTAGTCCAGCCCCCCTCCCATGGGCAGGGACGCCTTCCAAATCAGGTTGCTCAAAGCCCCATCTAGCCTGACTGTGAACACTTCCGGGGATGGGGCATCCACAACTTCTCTGGGCAACCGGTTCCGGTATCCCACCATGCTTACTGCAAAAAAAATTCTTCCTTATGTCCAATCTGAACCTACCACCCTTCGTCCACCCTTATTTCCAGTCTAACCATACCAGCTTTCATTGCATGGGTTTTGTGTCCGTCAGCTCGAGGTTGGATTCAGGCTTTCCTTCCCCTTGCGCAGCCCATCTTGTGAGACCTGCCGGCCGCTTCTTCCACACACACAGCCCAAGGGTGCCGGGGGCCAGACACCCCCTCAGGCCCTCCCCGAGGGACCTTGCAAGCCTCGCACTCCTCACACCACGTGGCAACCGCTGCTGCTGCTGGCGTCGGTTTCCCACTGTTTGTCAAACTAGGGTTTTTTTCTGCTAACTGTATTGAACAGTGGGAAGTTTATAATAAGATCCAGCTAAAAGAATGTAACTTCTAAAGTCAGCAGTAATACGACATTGTTATTAATAACAACTCATTCCCGTAGGTGTTCCTGCCCCTTTCCAATTACTTAAGCCAAGTGTTTCACAAAGAAAGAGAACTCTCAAAATATATATTTATTTCCAGATTTATCAAGCAAGATCTTAATCATCGCTGTATGTTATTCTCAGTTGTTTATAAGAAGAAAAATAAAGATCCTGAATCTTTGTGGGAAAGAATAAGTGACTGTACATAATAATAACTATTCTAATGAAGGATATCTGGTATTTTGTGCTTTTACCTTTGCTGGCTCCCATCCTCATAAGTAATGAGTCATTTCTAGAGGGAAATAATTGTGTTTAGGATATTCTGTTATGATAATTTTCAAGGAATTTAGTATTTCTCTCTTTTATTCTAAGAATACAATAAGAAGGTGGTTAAGCAGCAGCCAGTTTCTCAAGAGTCTGCAATGTGAAACTCTAATATAATGTTGCCATATGTCAACTGAGGGTTTGTAATCTTTGTATACATCAGAGTGCATTTTTTCCTGTGTATATTTTTTTCCTTCCATTAAAACAAGCTCTCCAGGCTGAGATGAAATGCATTAAACACTACAAGGTGAAGAACATGCATCTATACTAAGCATACAGTACCTGAAAAAAGTGAATTTTCTGTTTTTACATCTACACAGTACTCTGTGATATGCCACAAGAAACTAATTTCAATACTTAGTTATTTTATCTTGCCTCTGGGAGCTTGGATTGTGGTCCACCATGGTCATTAATTTCTGATACTTCCACACTGGAGCTTAGTGGTCCAGAAGTGCTTTATGAAACACTGTTTTTGTTGCTTAAAAGCCAAACTTCTGACTGTGTATTGAAAAATAATGAAGCAGGACAGTAAGAGAAACAGGATGTGAAATTAAGACTGCATCTTGAGCTATGATATTATTTGTATAAAAATATTTTTTAGCATTTATATTTAATGCTGTGAAAGAAAGAGAAGCAAAACTTGGAAGTTAAATATAAACAAACTGAAGTCTTAGCATCAATTTAACACAGTTTTAGATTTTGAATTACGGACTTCTCATTTTTTTTTGCTTAGATTTGTCTACATAGAGAAAATTGCTGCAAGTTCATCCAGATGTCATTTCATAAATGGACAAATAACGTCCTTCCCATTTATTGCACAAATGTCAAATTTACAGAGATCTGGACTTGTTTAACAGTGTATGTAAATCTGAAAATAACTATTCTGATTTCTACTATTTGAGAAATCTTTTTTATTCATATAAACAGAAATGTTTTCTCTTCATATAACAATACTTTGGCGTCCTATCTTTAGTATACTTATCCTAAGTTATAGTTCACAAGTGTTGTCTTATTCAGAAGAGATAAAAAGGGATTTGCTGAAGATCACATAGGAAGTTTGTGGTGCAGTAAGAAATTGAAAGCAGATCTCTGGAATGAAACTCTTTGAGCTGTAGGGTAACCCTTTCTCTCTCCGTAACAATGACGGATAACAGAGGGATCTAGTGCCTACAGAAAAAGCAAATTAATTGGCATGTTAAAGAAAACACTGGTCCCAGAAAACCAGATGTCATATTTCTCTCTGCAAAGGTTATCTTGGGTATTTTCCCCCCCATTGTTAGACTCTCATTTACCCTCTAGCATCCAGTGATATCTACTGAAGATTTTATCCCAAGATCTCAGTAGTACTTGTTTCATGTTTTAAAGATTAACTAACTCGAATCCCTGAAAATACTGGGCTTGTTAATTTTTTTTGAGCCATGTAAAATTGCTAAATTTTGCTCCAGGTATTTTTTTCAAAGAATTTTGTCAAAATGTAGGAAGACATGAATTCCTTTTTTTTCCTTTAAAGAAAGACCATTTTCTTATATTGTAATTCTAGGCCAATGTTGTATGAATAGGATTGTTTAAAAAGAAAATTAGACTGTTACAGTCTTTTAGATGTTAATGCTATAAAAGCTGCTGCTTTTGAAGTTTGCCCCAAGTGAAATCTCACCTCTCCCTAACACACCATTTCTTTTAAGAGAAAAGTAATTTCATATCAAGCAGGCTAAGTGTGAAATTCTTTGTTCTTTTTAACTGCCGGGTTTGTCTAGGTCCTTTTCCATACTACAAAAGTTTCTAACCTTAAGGCAACGCAGAGACAGCTACCTTTGAATGAGTAAGTAGGGACAGGGAGTTAAACGTGCTTGTATGATCCTGCCAAGTGTGTAACTGTAAGCAGTTAGATAAGTTTGGGGGCTTTGAGGAAACATTAGTTTATGGTAAGTGTTAAGCTGATGCTGTAGCTCCAAAATACCTTCCTAGGCAAGGTGCCCAAAGGGTGGGGAGCTGTGATAAGCTTAGGAGGTATGGGTTAGATGCGTGGACAGTGAGGTGGATTGAAAACTGGCACAATGGCAGAGCTCGGAGGGTTGTGATCAGCGGCTCAGAGTCCAGTTGGAGGCCTGTAACTAGCGGTGTTCCCAGGGTTCAGTACTGGGTCCAGTCCTGTTCAATATATTCATCAACGACCTGCATGAGGGGACAGAGTGTACCCTCAGCAAGTTTGCTGATGCCATAAAACTGGGAGGGGTGGCTGACACACCGGAAGGCTGTGCTGCCATACAGCGAGACCTGGACAGGCTGGAGAGTTGGGCAGAGAGGAACCTAACAAAATTCAGCAAGGGCAAGTGTAGGGTCTGCACCTGGGGAGGAATAACCCCATGTACCGGTACAGGTTAGGGGCTGACCTGCTGGAAAGCAGATCTGCAGAGAGGAACCTGGGAGTCCTGGTTAGACAGCAAGTTGACCATGAGCCAGCAATGTGCCCTTGTGGCCAAGAAGATTAATGGTCTCCTTAGGTGCACATTAAAAAGAGCGTGGCCAGCAGGTCACAGGAAGTCATCCTTCCCCTCTGCTCTGCCCTGGTGAGGCCCCATCAGAAGTACTGCGTCCAGTTCTGGGCTCCCCAGTTCAAGAAGGACAGGGCACTACTGGAGAGAGTCCAGCAGAAGGCTACGAAGATGATCAAGGGAATGGAGCACCTCTGTTACGAGGAAAGGCTGAGAGACCTGTGTCTGTTTAGCCTGGAGAAGAGAAGACTGAGAGGGGATCTTATCAATGCTTATAAATATCTAAACAGTAGTTGTCAAGAGGATGCGGCCAGACTCTTTTCAGTGGTGCCCGGCGACAGGACAAGGGGCAACAGGCACAAGCTGGAACACAGGAAATTCCATCTCGGAATTTCACCCTGGTGTGAGCTCCAGGCTCGTGCCTAAAGCAGATGCCACTGCACTTGAGGTTTTAGCAGGGCACTTGTGAAGCTGGCTGGATTTGGCTTCAGAGCTGAAGAGCCTCTCACTCATCAGGTAATGCTGATAGACAATCTGACAAGATCTTGCTTCTGTGAGTGAAGGGGGCTCTTGCTCTTCCCAAGCTCAGGCTCAGCAGGAGCTGCTTTGTTCAAGGGTCTAGCAGGGAGCGAGGCACTTTGCTTGTTCAATGATAGGTGTGTTTTTCATGTGTAAGAGGCAGCAGTTAGGAGATCCTAATGAGCTGGGAGCTCAGCAAGAGATTGTGTGAATCAAGAGCTCTTGTTTGTCACAGCGGCAGATGTTGCTTCTGCAAGCAGCAGGCATGATTGCTGTCTGGATGGGCTTAAGATGTGACAAGTGTTATCTGGCTGGAAATTTGTCATGCTTGACCCCAAGCAAAGACAGAATAAAGCTTGTCAACATAGCGATAGCCTACAGATATGTCAGCCTGCTTACTATCCAAAATCTCTGTGAGTTTTTTACTAAAATAGAGAAGAATGAGAAGCAGTTCAGTCTGTTTGAATCTTGAATGCTCAGTCAGGCTTAATTGCCTTTAGTTGTAATAACCCTGTGAAAGAAATGGGAGTTTTAGGAATATACTTGCATGTTTATTTATGGGAGAGGGATTTTTATTAGTTGGTTTGGCAAAATGAAAAGAAGTTTCAAATTCATCAAAACTCACCTCACTGTTTAGTTGAGGTTTACATTCTTCATCACTTTTCCTCCTCCTTCCCTTTTTTTAGGGTCTCTTGAGAACTATATTTTTCAACATACTACTTTTTACTGGGGAAAAAAAACCCATACCTAGCTCTAACTGCAATTAGTTTAATAAGGGAAGTACCATATCTTACAAGTGGGGTTGAAGGTGTTAGGCACACATTTGAAGAAGCTGGTTGAGATACAGTGCACCTGTTGTTTCTGGTTACATACCCATACCTGGAAGACAAAAATACTGCAAGAGAAAAGTACAGCAAAGAGAATACACATTTTCTGTTATTCCTTCTAACTCTCACTGATAACTTTACTGTAGGAGAAGTTCAGGAGTGGCACACCATTTTGTCAACTACTCTGATACCTGGTGAGCTTTTATGGACAATCGGATGTTCAGTTCTGTTCAGTTGTTCCTGTGGTCCTGAGCTCCTAGTCAAGTAAGCTCTGTTTCTTTTAAATAAAAAAAAAAAAAAAGGAAAAAAGGCCAGAGGGAGAAAGAAGGGAGACAGGTTAATCAAAAATAGATGAGGAACCTGCACAATAATAGCAGGAGTGATGCATTTCAAATCCTGCATTTCAAAGCTGGTAAAATGATAATGGTCTTTCAGTCCTCCTCTTTATCCTGTAATAGCCAGACTGAGAGGAAGATCCCATGTTCCCATGCAAGGAGTAGATGCTGTGTTTTCAAGGCAGATTGTTCTGCTCCATCAGACCATGTCACAGTATTATATTTTCTGTGTCACCTCAAAATCTTCTTTTAGAATTTCCAGAAGCTCTAATGAAGGAAATAGCCTCCATGCTAGGAGTCAGTTAGGGCTAGTGTTGTTCCCTGTGCTTCTGATTTTGTTCTCCTGTTGTTTTCAAAGATTATTTTAACATAGATCTTTGATAGCAATATCAGAACTTTTATTTGCCTACTTCAATTTGTCTGTCCTCTAGATGGACTTTTAATTCTGGACCTGTTTTATCTTTGTACAATGTCCTTTGTACAGGACACCTCTCCTTCTAGTGGTCTGAGGAGTAAGGAGGAAAAATGACAATCTCTTGTCATTAGAATAACAAATCTCAATGTTGTTTCTAAGTGTTTAGATTTTCAAGTGCTCATATGTGGCTGTCATGAAATGGATATAGAAAAGTATTATCTATCAGTATTTACTTCCATCATAATTATTTAATGGTAGAGAGGGAGACTGACTTTCCATTGGAAAATTGAAGCTTGACAAAAAACATAACTGGAAGCTAGATAATAATAGAAATGCTTTAGTTGTCCTATGTACGCAACACATTAAACCATACTTAACTTGGTGATCTCTGTCACTTTTAAACTAACATATATGTTGAAGAAGTTTGGCTTACACTGAATAAAGCAACATAATGTAGGCTTTTGTTAGAGATAGATTTGAATGCCTTCCAAAACTGATGTAAGAATGTGAAGAATCCTTGTTTTCTGGTTGTATAACGAATTTCATGTCATTTTACATACTCATTTGGATGTATATATACATACATGTGTATCTTGTTGATACACATCAAGATGATGAAATCTGATGAAAGAATATGTGACTTCCCTTTCTGTCTATTGTCCAAATTAGCAGTAAATCCTGCACAATACTTAAAAAAATCTCCTGAAATTAATCTCAAGATACCTATGTAAAGATAGATTTTTAAAAATTAAAAAGCTACTGGAAAATACATGAAAGACATGAGTCATTAGAGGTAGTACTGCAGTACATACTGAAGCCGACATCTTATGTTGCTAATGCCTTTTATATGTGAAGGAAAGCAAATACATTTTCTTCACATGTCACAGTGGGAATAACTAAACCAGCTGTCCAGTGATGCCACTGCTAGAGGAATTAAGTTAATTATTTTGTGATGCTTGTCATAGCTAACAGCAAGTGGATTACAGTGCACAAAAGCTATAAATAACTTCTCCAGGTGTAATAAAGATGAAAGAAATGTCAGGCTCTCTGGTTTTAGCAGTGGTTGAATCTCAAAAGACTCAGAGTATTAGGTTTGGTTTGTTGTTTTTTGGGTTGTTTTAAATCTTGTTAATTTATTGTTGAGCTTCCCTGAACTTATCTGACTGTATCAAATTAATATATATTTCACACAAAAATATATGTGTTGGATTGATGAAAAAAGTGCAATTGATGAAACAGAGAATGAAAAATAAAAAAAGGACTTGTCATAGACAGTGTCGAGGAAAGATCTGGGAAGGGAAGAAGAGGCTTGCCTATAATTATGTCAGCCATAGAGTCAGTGATAATAAATTGCCGTATCACATATTAAAAGGGAAGGTGACAGGTCTGTGTAGAATTGAACCATCCAGGACAAGAGCAGGATGAATTCTCTCTATTTCTGGTTTGAGAGCTCTAGACAGAATGGTGGGATGTTGGAATTGCCTGTGAAGTGTAGTACAATATCTTGTTTTATGCAACAAAAAAGGTAATTTTTCCCCATCTATTTGTTTAATATATCACAAGAATCTTGGAGTGATACAGACATGTATGACTCCTATACTGCATTCAGCCTTTTATAGAACTGTGAAGTTAAATCATTATGCTGTATTAAATGCCATGGTATTACAGTCTTGAGTAGTTTCTCGATGCATCTGTAGGTTATGAGAGTGGAGCATATAATTAAGCAACTGCCTAGGATACTGAAAAATTACAAGGTATGTTTTTTGTTATAAAAGCTTCTTGTAATGGAGCTTCTATAATACAATATTCACCCTTAACGTAAGACACACCAAAAAAAAAAAAAAAAAAAAAAAAAAAAAAAAGATGGCTAAGCTTAGAAAAAAGAAGATAATACAATGAGTCTAGTCTATAGGATATATGCTTTCAAATCTCTCTCGAGCACTGTCGCTGGATTTCAGTGTGGCACATACACTTAACCAGTGTGATTTCCTTCTGCAAGCCCCACCAGAGATGCTGTAATTGTTCAAAGAACATTGATGACCAAAAAGACGAGAGATCTCAGAGACTGATGTCTTAGAAGAACAGTGTTTTAGAGCAAATTGAAGCTTCTTGACAAGAGCCTTAGGCTTTCTATTTCTGAGATACACAAAGTCTGTAAACAACTTGCATATGCTACTTGCTTGGTGCCAGATGCTTGCAGCCAGGTTAGCTGAGTCTTTAGAAGCCGTAGGGAAGAAAATGTATCCTGATTTTTGATATTTTTTTTTTAATGGATTGTTATTTTTCACAATGCTGTTGGAAGGCTGAAAAAAGTATTGGTCTATGTGAAGGTTATAAAAAAAAAAACCAAACAAAAAAAAACCAAACAAAAAACCACCAGCATGATCCATTAGACCTTGTTTCCTTTTGCTGTTTTCCATAACAAAGAAGCAAAATTTCAAAAAAGTCATACTCTCCCTTATAAATCAGGAAGGGTATCTATTATGAATGTTGTAGGCTTTCAAAAATAAACGTACATTTGTAGTTTGTTGTGATTCTCTTCACAGCCTGGTGATAGAGCACAAACTGATGACGGTACTCTGTCAGAATTTGATCTACAACATTAACCCATAGGTATCTTTTGAAAAACCTTGCTTTTTTTCCTGAAATGATCTAACGAGTGTATCCCATGACTACTCAATGGTGCTTTCATATGTTCACTTGTACCAACAAAATACACTCTGCTACAGACTGCATAGAGGAGTGCATAAAAGGTTGTACTTGAAAAGCACATATTACATATTTTTGTAAGGCAATACTTGACATCTCATCAATGTGAAATATACTTATTTCCTTGCAGTCTTTTCATTTTATGTTTTAGTAATTCACTTTGATGTGAGAAATGTTAGTTAGCGGGAGTAAGGTTTAGAAGAGTTATTGATAAAAAACAGCTTCTAGCCTTAAATCCAGATTGTGCTTAGCGCTCGCATCGCTATAAAGAAATAAGCAACTGTCTTCCTCCTGTGCCTTATGACAGCCTTGTGAGCCATCTGTGAAATCTGCTGGAAGATAACTTAGACATGTCTTCCCTTGCATCAGTCCTGAAGATAGTCACTTCTAAAAAGCGGTTGTTTTTAAAGATCATTTATGTAATACAACTCAGCT
This sequence comes from Burhinus oedicnemus, assembly GCA_008921705.1. Classification (NCBI taxonomy): domain Eukaryota; kingdom Metazoa; phylum Chordata; class Aves; order Charadriiformes; family Burhinidae; genus Burhinus; species Burhinus oedicnemus. The sequence continues at coordinate 2,366,709 of VFFE01007705.1, forward strand.
TACTAAATTGTGTTTGAAATATGAACCAGTTTGATGCATCATAGATCTGTAAGTAAAATGGTGTCCAAATTAAGCCTCCCGTAAGCCAATTAGACATCTTTTATGTAGTGAGACTACGTTTGACAACATTAAAAATCACAAAGAAATACCCATCTCACAAAGTTAAGAATGTAAACAAAACTTACAATGTGGGAGGGGGGAATCCCTGAGAGATTCTAGATCTTTCTTAAGTAAAATGTTACAATGGCATCACAACTTTTTAAAGTATCTCCCCTTTTGTTGACTGAATCCTCACTTTGTTTGCTCGCACAATTATAGGAATTATTTCTGAAACGAAACAGAATTACAACTTGAAAGGCAAAAAATTGAAGTAATAAAAGGTACAGTTAAAATTTGTTTCCTGGTTAAAATTTTGTATTTTGGCTTTCATGAATTTAGCACATTATTCCAGTGAATATGAAATTCAAGAAATAGGCATGATTCTTCAGAGTTTTATGAGTCAATAAAGAATAGGGCATTTTGTAAAGAAAAATTAATAGCTTGCTCAATGCTATTGGAGGGGAGTTAGTGATCCCACACCCAATGGCCCGCTGCACTGCCTGAGTAGACTTGTCATGGTCTGCTTTCACGGTTCATCCTAACCTTTTTTTTTCCAAAAGATTATCTGGTATTGAAGAGGGTGAGTTATGTTATTGGGATTTTATTTTAGGTCTTAGTGGAATACAGGGTTTTGGGAAGTATTTTGTGGCATGTGGTGTACCAGTGGAGGTGGAGTAATGCAGTTACGGCTTAGGGGTGCACATCTGCCTGTGTATGTACGTAGTCTGTGTACTGAAATCTTTCAGATCTATGCCATTTGCATAGTTTTATCTGTGGGGAAACTGAACAGTTTTATTTAGTAAAAAGAAAAAAAGCTGTTAATAACTTAAAGTGGGCAGCTGGTCTTATTTTCTGTTTTAAATTGAGTGGAATGTCTTCTCCCAGGCTGTCCTCCCAGGTCTAGCACAGCAAAGGCCTGCAGGAAGCGTGGTTGGTGTCACCTGCAACTCTGTGCCATGCCTTAGGAAGTTCCTTGCGTTTGAGGACAAAGGGACAAAGTGTGTCAGGTACTGAAGTGCTCTGATTGAGGAGCACTACAGACAGGGACAACTAAGACTGACATTGGAAGTCAAAGAACATGTTAAGTTTCAGCTTTAACTTAGAGGTAATTAATTTAGAAACTTGCCATATTGTCTTGTATAATGAGGTTTTGCCTGGTGGTTGTACTTACGTATGGGTTTATCGTTCACTTATTCACGTAAACCTGATGCTGGTTAATTTATATTGATTCTTCAGTCTTTATTTGTAAGAGTGAAACAACTTAAACTAGAAAGATGTTTTTGCAGATACTCTCACAGTATCACCTGTGAAGATCAAAAATTGTTACCGAGTATGAATAATAAACGATCTATTGGAAGCACTCTCTTTAAAAAAAAAGATTTGAGGTTATTAACTGTATTCACTACTTTCAACAGTATTAAGTTACCCATTCCAAACTATGAATATTCACAATTCAGTTATTTGTTTCATAGGTTATTTTCCATGCATTTTAATATTAGAGAAATTCCTTATGTGCATTGGTTTTTGCCATTGTCACTGTTTTTCTCATTGTTTTTGCAAATTGCAAATTGTAATGTTTCAAAAAAGTCATGGCAATAGAAGCAATGAAGACAAGGAGTTTGATTAGTCATATGAAGTCAATGAAGCCTGATACATTTACAGACAAGATTACAGGCTGAGGTTGCTTGCAGTTGCTGGAATTTTTACTCAGTAGCTGAGGAGAGCTCTTCCAGCCTTATATCCTATAATCTAGTGAGGCCAATAGACAGTTCTGGATACCACACTGCTTGAAAGAAAGACTCATTATTTATGTGACAAATCATAACATTGGTTTTAGAGGAAATTTTAGGGTTTTTTCTGCTTCCTGGAAAGCTTAGCTGCCGAGGCTTCAGAGGTGTGTAGTAGGCTACAGTAAAATTTTAGTGATGCTAAAGTCTGTCAAGTACCTGCCTTCTGTGCTTTGGTCATCCCTATGTGCCATCCTATGGTTCAGAAAGGTTACTCCCAAAACTTACTTTGTCAGCCATCACTGTCCTTTTCCTTTAATTTCTTTCATTATTTAGACCATAGTCTGCTGTCAGGAATTGCATTTTTTTTAAAAAATGAACAAACAGAATCCCTAAGGTGTATATTGGGACTGAAGGGAAGTCGTTGCGATTCAGGGACCTTGGCTCATGGCGGACTGTGGAGTTTGGAAAAATATTTCGTGGCATGTGTTGTGTGAAGATACATAGCGTGCATGTTCAGCTGGCCCTTTCGGACTAAACAGCTTTTGCAAAATGGTTTGAGATTGCAAGAGGCTTGAGTTAGATGATCAAGACTGCCAATGTCAATCCTCTGTTCCTAAATTTAGGATCTGAAAAACTGCAGCTTTGATGTAATGTCTAGTGTCCATATGGAACAGGATGTTATTTTCAATAGATTGCCCTCAGAAAGTGTTTTAATCAGCCTACGTTTTGCAGTGTTGTCACTTAAATAAGAAATTAGGAACATGAAACAAATAGTTTCTTAGATTTATGAGTACTGGATGCAAGTGGTCTTGGATACATCATATTCCTACCCATCGAAACCTAAAGAAGAGCTTAATTTAAGGTTGTCACTGTATTATAAGATACTGTGTTTTATAAAAGAACCACTGCTGCTTGAAACTATTATTTTTGGAAGAATGGAGAAAATACCCTCCATTAGACATCATCAGACGCTTAGAGTATTAAGGCATGAATTAAGCTGAACAAAGCTTTTGTGATATTTTTGTAAGAGTGGTTTTAATTCAAAATTTCTGAACATTCCTGAAAGTGTATAATATTTTGTTCTTTCTAATCCTCTAATCACTCCATCACTGCATCAAGTATCTGAAAAAATTAAAAGGTGATGCTTTTACACTCCTTTCCTGTCAACAGTAGTAAATCAACCTGAAAGCAAAATAATTATAGTTCACAATACGTACAAATTATTAGGCTTATTAAAATGCATGAATTCTATAAGAGAACTATGGAAAAAAAATCCAGCTAGCACTCAGGTCTTTGATGGTTGTCAGATTTACATTTGCTGTATTTTTAACATTCATGTGCAATTTCAGCTTGCTTTGCTTTCAGTGACCTAGACGTGGGACCTCCGTAACCTTGCATTCAGGTATCTCCCAGATAAATTTCAAGTGCTATATTGCACTTGTTGTTGCAATCAAAGGAGAAAGGTTTTCCTAACATTAGGGCAAGAGTTGACAAACCCTGCCTCAATACGTTCCTTGCTTCTCTGTATGCCAGAAAGGTTTTATCAAGGTTTGTCATGTTTCTAGCATATGTCTGTAGAGGTATACACTGGTAGCTGATAAGAAAAGGGAACTCTTTTTATTCCTAAAAGTGAAAGCTTGAACTTGATTTCCAGTTTAAAAAAATAAAATAATAAAAAAAAAGTGCAGCTACGATGTACATGTTTACATTCAAATTCAACAGTCTTGTGTGAAGAAAACTTAGATACAATGCTAACCAAGGAAGTATAAGTATTTAAAGCATTTTTTTGTCTTATACATTACCATTTATTATCTGTAAAATGCAAGAATCTTTTCCTCTTTTTAAGAGGCAATGGCCTGCTTTTCAGAGGTAAGATAGCAACAAATGAGAGAAAATAAAATAATAGCTTGCTTTCTTCACTGCCATTCTCTAGGTTGTGAAGTCCACCTTACATTTCCCAACTACTTGAATTTGGTCTCGTGTTCTCTTCCTATAATAGGCTAGACTCTGTATTTTGGTCTCCCACCCAAAGGACCAAGTGGGTCTTTGCTGTAGGGTTGTTAGCAGTGCCATGGTCCACAGAGGTGTGCAAAATAGCTGATCAATGGACTCCTCCGGATCCAACAGCTTGTCCTGTTGTCAAAGTCTGACCCTACTGACGCACATGGTCTTTTCTGTTCTATATTTTTCCATTGCATTTTGTAATCTGATCAGTCTTTCTGCTTCACACATAAGCTTCAGGGCAGACTCTCCTTTTCTTTATTGTGTATTTTAACATGACTCTTAATTGCAGAATCCAGCTGTGCCACATTTTAAAAGCATTTTATTTGATAGGGGAATGGAGAAGCCAGAGGTGAAGAACTTTACTTTAGAATTTTTTTGCATTAAAATGTAAGCTAATTTAGCAAAATGGACTATCGTAAAGTGGCAGTCTTTTCAATTCTGTATGCAACATTACTTTTATAATCACATACCTGCTGCAAGTAAGACTTTTGTCACTGAAATTCTGCTTCAGATAGCTAAATGAAAAAGTAAAGTTAAACCTATGTTGCAAGAGTGGACCTTAGAAAGGAATGTGGTTGCAATCTCCTAGAACATTTATACTGAACTGTTCTTACGAGTTTTGCAAAGATTATGTGTTATCTGCCCTAAGTGTGTCACCGCAGGCAAAAAATCTCCTTTTCTAGATTTTTTAAGTCATTGTATGTTTGCTTACTGCTGGAAAGACATTTTCACTTGGAATCCAGCAGTCACACAAAGGTAGGGTAATAAGGCTTAGTTCTCTAAGTGAATGGGTGAAAGAAGAATTTATGACCTTTGGTCTTTATTTGACAGAAATCAACCTGTGACATTTGACATGTGTACATTCAGTTTGTAACGGTCTTATGTGCCATTAGGATCAGTATGCCATTTACAATGTTGCAATGCGGCTTCATTGAGATTGTGATAGGAAGTTGAGACAGCACATTGGTTTTCATTCTGTAGAGATGACGCATGCTGAGTATAACATACAGAAATAGGGAAGTGCAGCAGAAGCTTTAGCTTGACAGAGCTAATAATGACAGTGGAAAATTTGTGAACTAAATGTTCTGTGAAATATTGTGTATTTACATTTAAACAGCCTGAAGAATTCAGTTTACTTCATATATTAATGAAAATGAATATTTTTATTAGACCAGTAAGTACCGTTGGAAAAAAAAGCATGCCTTAGGCACATGGTCGGTCTTGCTAAGAAAGATGCAGCGAATTTCTAGCAAAAACATGTTAAAAAAATGGTTGTTATTTTAGTCTAACTATGTTAGTATTTGGATAGCTTAGAGGAAATAGTGGTTATGATCTAGAGATGTGCTAGCTGGAGATGGAGGTAACCGTGCCTTTGACTCACTGGGACAAAATAGAAATAGTACTCAGTAGGGTCAGCAGGGATATAAGACATGAAAAATCCATTTTTCTGTAGAATCAATGTCAAGACTTTTGTCAACAGCAAAAATAGCACCCTACAAACCCTAGCAGAGACCAAAAGAAGGCCACCATAACCTTCCATCCTATGTTGGAATCTCGGCAGAGAAATCATTAAACAATTCCATAAGCATACCTTCAAATAAAATTTCCTAGTTCCATTTCCTGTATATTTTAATTAAACATAGTGTTCAATACCTTTCTTCAGAAAAGGGGACATATTAGTTGTGAATTATTTTTAAAAGTTTTTTTTTATTCAGCTGCCATAGAAATGGCTCCATGGAAAACTGAACGGTATAAAAGTTTAAGAGACTGTAGATTAAAATAGACTGCTGAACCAAATGTTGATGTACTGTGCTGAATAAGGATATAGAATCCTTCCTTGTTTCCATTCCCTCTTCTTTGTATTATATCACATGCCTATACTTCTGGAATAAATGGTACCTGAAATGCATATTAAAGTATCTGGAGAGAGCAGTCCAATTTCCCAGTATTCTTACAGAATTTGGTAGCAGCTAGAAATAATTTGATCATCTATTATATGTGACTTTATGATGCCCAAATTACTATTCTCCTGTATCTGTGGTTAAAAAGATACAAAGATCCTTAGCCAACTGCTAGTATGTTCATCTATGTTACTACACTAGTAATCAAGTGATGGCAAATACAAACAACATATGCCTTCAGGATGTCATTATTTTCACTAGGTGTCGTGGTTTGGGCCAGATTGGCCCAATCCGGTGGAATGACAGACGTTCTCTCTCTTGCTCTGCTCCCGAAGGAGGCAAGAGAGAGAAAGGGAAAAAAAGAGACTTAAGAGTTTAGAAGGAACTCAACTACTTTAATGAAATATTAATAATAAAGTAATAGAAAATAATGAAATATATCCAAACTCATATCAAGCTCCCAGGATGACAATCTGTCGTGGTTTGGGCCAAATTGGCCTAATCCGGTGGAACGACAGATGCTCTCTCTCTCCTGCTCCGCTCGGGAGGCAAGAGAGAGAGAGAAAAAGAGACTTAAGAGTTTAGAAGGATCTAAA
>VFFE01007705.1:2373058-2390614 GCA_008921705.1 Burhinus oedicnemus
AAGCAAGAGCCTCTCTGCATACCGTTCCTTGGCCTCAGCTATAAACATGGGTCTTATCACTCTGAGAGCGAACAGTTTTCTGCACAACATGCTGTTAATTTCAGCAGTTAGAAGAGGCCTAGCTAAAAAGAAAAGTTACTGAATAAAATTGGTCCTGTTTTACCTCAAACCAGGACATTCCACCCCTTATTCCATACCATTTGCATCTTGCTCAGATCACTATTACTTTCTATCTATCAAATCTATACACACACAGGTATATATATATATGGATACATGCAGGTCACTAATTGGTCCTGTTTTACCTCAAACCAGGACATTATCACATCACCAGCAGGCACTGGGGAAGTCCCAGACTGGACTCAGTGACAGGCAGGAACTGGATTCCAGATCTGGATTCAGGATCAGGATCAAAGGCAGACAAACAGACAGAGTCCTCCTTGGATGCCAGCCATTGAAAAAAGAGGGCTGACCCTTTGGTCCCTCAGCTTTTATACTGAGCATGAGGCAGATGGGATGGAATTCCCTGTTGGTCAGTTTTGGGTCACCTGTCCTGTCCCCTCCTCCCCGCAGGTGTGACCCTTCTACGCTTTTCTGCTTCTGACCCTCCAGTGGGGCAAATAACCAAGTTGTCTGGCCTTGGTTGTTATAGCAATAAGTATACGCAAGAGCCTGTCTGCATCCCATTCCTTGGCATCAGCTATAAACATGGGTCTTATCACTCTGAGAGCCAACAGTTTTCTGCACAACAGGCTGTTAATTTCAGCAGTTAGAAGAGGCCTAGCTAAAAAGTAAAGTTGTTAGTGAACAAAATCGGTCCTGTTTTACCTCCAACCAGGACACTAGGCTACTGTTGTTTTCTATTTTTTTCAAATGATGCCTTTTGTTTTATTAATAGCATGTTTAAAATTATTTTGTTCCTTCGATTTTGGTAAACTATATTTGGTGTAAACCAGGTATGAGCAAAAGGGAGAAAATAACTCAATTGATGTTGAAATTAAGTTCACAGAAGTACTCGTATAAAATGCAAGTTTCAGGTTTTTAATTTTTTTGTGTTGGCTTAATTATTTTAAAATCACAGTGGATACATTAATTGCCTTATATTGCTGTATAGTAATTGCTTTAAAATATAATAATTACAAAATCTTTAAATGCAAGGATACCTTTGCTGAAAGGTCATAGCAGTATGTGCTGTTCCCAAGCGCAGACAAGATGATTGTTAAATTTCCAGCTTATATTTTAGGTTTTATAACTAGTGATTTTTATGATGAGAGCAATGTATTATGTCCCAAGGTGTTTAAGGGGCTATTGCTTTGTATTTTAGAAGATGCTGTACTTACAAGCTGAATATAGTAGCAAACAGAGCTAGAGCTGTTTAGTTGTTGGCATGTTTCCTAAAATGTTTTGGCTTATGCAATTAACACTTTCTCAAACAGTATTTGGGAACAATTTAGGGACTAGCATAGGTCAATGGCAGTTCTTGATAACTAGTGTAGATAAGGCCTCTCTGTTCTGAAACAGAAGAGATTTTAACATTTTGCACGCAAGCCATGCCACTTGCTGTCAGTGCCACAGAGCAGGCTTTGGCACATCTAATGTACCAGAATTCATGTAACCACAGAGTCCTAAACTGAAATGCTTCTAGAATTACTTGTGTGGTCTTAGAAGAGGTTGAAAATAGCAATAAATATAGAATTTCACTATGCCAATACTCCTCCTCCAGATTTATCTGCTAAATTGTAATGAGCTACAAAATGTATACTTTGTGAAAGAAAAATGTTAAAGTAAAAAAAATGAAAATTATGATTACTTGAACTATTTTTTTGGTTTTGTCATAATCATAAAACAGAGAAATTCAAAGAAGTAACTACACCTGGTTTCAAAAACCGAAGCAGTGTAATTGGTGGATGTCTGCATGAGATGAGCCATTTATGGGAATTTATTTTTTATTTTTAAGATTCTTCATTGTTTTAGTAAGACCAAACACTTTAAAAATTGCTTGCACGACTTTCCATATACAGCAGTATATTCCATTCAATTGAATATGAAACTTGGTAGGAAGAAAGAATAACAAAGAACAAAGCAGTAAAGCTCTGGAAAGGAGAGTAGAAAAGATTAAATGAAACAGGATCGCCTGAGGACATTGCTTTGTTGCTTTCCCTTTTCTGTGCCTAGAAAACTTTTAATCATTATAAATTAAGTAGCATTCTTTGTCCTTATCATTACTGGGAAAAAAAGTGCTATTTGAGTTGAAGTTCTGCAAAGGTAAGAAAACTGAAGACTTCCTCGCATTTGACGTATCTTATCCAGGTTGCCTTTTTTCATGCCACATTTGAATTTGAACCGTCAGATAGCTTTTTCTACTCTATAATATAAAGGTTTTATTTGACTGACTGGATTGTTTTGTAAATCACAGTAGAGAGAGTTGGAGACTGACGATAATACGTCATAATTCTATTAATTCTTCTGGGATAAACTAACATTCAAATAAAAATAAGTAGTAAAGTTACAAGAGGAACAAATAAACCTGTGAATATGAATAAACCCCCCAATTTATTTTTGCACCTATTGCTGTTCCATGGCAGGATTGCAGGGTTAAACTCCTCATCAGTTACAGTTCACAATTTGCAAAGCAGGATTCAGAAGAGTTAGGATTTAACCCCATGACAAAATTCCCATCGACCTTACACATGTGATAGCTGACATAATCAGCTAAGCAGAGATACGAGCTTCTGTCATCTGAAGAACATCAGGACATTTCCTCTCCTTCATATCATTCACATCTGAGCCTATGCTAGGAGAGATGTACAGTGAGCATGAGAGCTAGCTTGAAGGGGAGACCCAGCTCATGTTCATGTTTTTGCAGGGTCTCAACTGCCAGGGTAGGTGGGTTTGCATATGTTCACTTGCAGTCCACATCCAGTGGTCCTAGAAAATAGTTATCCCAGCCACATCAACCAGAGATACAGACAGAAAACTCGTGACTTCCAAAATTAATTTTGCTTAAAGCACTTCTAGTCTTGCAACATAACCTGATACCACTGATCAAACCCATTCAGTAAATAATTAGAAGAAAATTAATTAATTAGAAGAAATGAGGGTTTGTTTGGGGCTAGGTTTTGTTTTGTTTTGTTTTGTTTCCAGAAAGGCTGATTTAATAATCTGTATTCATCACAAACTAACTGGTTAAGTATAGAGACAGAGATACTTAAGATAAACAACATGTACTGAGTGAATATTTTGTGAAGGTAAAATGTTAAATATTTGTTTATGCTGAATTGGATTGAACGTAAGCTCCACACAGTTGTTGAGGTTGTTTAACAAATTAATGATTTCTTGTGAAGGGGAGTAAGTTAGTCATTTAAGGATTCGGCTTTATTCTACTCCAGAGCACCGAAGTGGAGGAAAAAAATATTTTGTAAGAATTACTAGCAGAATTTTTTTGTAGTGAGATGTTTGGAAACCATCCATGAGATGTGTTAAATTTCTCACTTCTGTGAACTCCTTTTAACTCGATTAAAAAAAGTATCTTTAATAAAAACTGAAAAATAATGGCAGCTTAAGGACAGGAAACTTGAATGTCGAGATCTATGTATTTAGTATCTCTAAACTGAAACTAAGGTATACACAGCTGAAGTTCTTGTATTGTATTTATGGGGCCTGACTGATTTGAAAAAAAAAAATCATAACCAAATATGCTAGACTTCAGAGAAAGTCATTTAAGTTAAAAAAATGAAGTAAATTATAATAATGCCAAGAGATAAAACTTCAGTAATAACTTTGAAAGTTATATTTCTCCTTTTCTCCCTCGCCATAATGATGCTGCAGTGGAAAGTCATTTTTCTTTGTCTTTCTCTGTTCACACAAACCAAGCACAAAAATGATGCATAGATGTGAGTAGAGATATTACAGAAGAAACATTCTTAATTTTTGTATCCTCAACTCTAGATGTGCAAGATCTGAGTTCTATCCAGTTTCATTCAGGGAAAAAAAGGAAAATAGGGAGAATTCTAATTTCACAAAAGGAAGAAGCCTTCATTTACAAAAATGGGAGACTAGCTTCTGCTACTCAAGTCACAATGACAACTTCCAGGGAAATGAGCTACCCAGTGTTGACCAAAGTGTAATTTGATCAGTTCAAGAGTAACAATTGTTAATTGTATACAACATGAATCTAGGTGTTGAACAACTTGTTAGACCTTCCTAGTCTCTCAGCATCCATTATAAGCATTTCTTATTTCCTTCACATCTTGAGGTATCTGATAAAACACTCAGCCACAACAGCATATTGCCTCTTGGTTGATACCTGTGGATGGTTAATACAGTAAGCTGGACATGAATGAATATACAGAATAATCAACAAATAATTTTTCCTTTTTGCTCAAAAATGTTTTATCAGCGAAGAGAAGCAACTTAGGTTTTTTCCCGTTAACTTCTTCGCTTACTATTTTTAAGATTAAGCCTTAAAAATAAGCTTTTAAGAATCCAACACTAGAAAATCAAATTAGGAGTACTGCAAGAAATACAAGCATAATGCAAGTTTGATCTTTTTATAACCATGCAGACTGAATAGGCTGAGAAAGAAAGAAGCCAGCACTGTGAACAAAGCAAGCGCTATCTGCTAGCTTTGTTTATTATGATCGATTTAGATACCTAAGCATTTTTGACTGTATTTGTACCTCTTAAAGTATATAACTTAAATGTCTTCCTCGTGTGTTACCTGAATCTTAACATGATTAGCACCTTGTACACAGTAGGAATCTCAGGGTCTGAGATATCAAATAAAGAGTTTAGCCATTGAAGGCATCTGTTCCCACAGAAGAAGCATTTCTGGTACACTTAAAATTAATTGCCTGATCAACAATTCACAGTATGAAGATTCAGATACAAAGGGCCGCTGCTGCAGGGCTTCACTATTATTAGAATGTTTCATCATATGCCGTGCATTACATGGTGTATGAAAAGTCAAGGCTAAAACACTGAGCTTCCAAACATATGTGTACTCAAAATTAAGCATTTGAGTAATTCTGTTGAGATTCAGGAAACCACCACATTCTTAAAGCTAAGCATGAAAGCATTGGAAGAGGAAGACAGACTCTTAGAAAAGAATAAACAGAGTAAATATGATAAAATAGCTATCTGAAAAGTATTGGATTTGAATTGTGAAATTGTTTCACGTGTGTGTTTCACTACATAAAACTTGAGTGATCCATGGTGTTTCCTGAAAGCTTCCTGATTATGCTGAAATTGCATAAGCAAATTATTGGGATACTGTAAATCAGGTTGCAATAAATGGTTTGGTGTTTCTGTTTGCCATTTATAAATGTCTGGTTTGCATTTGCTATGAGAATCGTAGATTATAACCCAGGGCACAAAAGGAATTAATGGAATCAAAACTTGCTTGTGTTGTGGAATCTCATTGTCGTGTTCCTTGTGTCAGTTCTTGTTTACTGCTGGGTTCTGTGTGTGTTTTCTAAGCAGGTGGAAAGAGTCTTGCCCTACAAGTGACACTATTAATGAGCAGATGGAATTTTTGGTAGAGCAAGAATGTAGATAAAGTTTAGCAATTCAAATGATCAGCTGTGCCACCTCTTTGAAACTGTCACAGAGAAAGGAACGTGCATTATTGTAGAATTTTTAAGAGTAAGAGGAATTAGAATTTACAAATAGTTTTCCATCTGTTCAGAAAGTTAGAAAGTAGAAACATTTAAGTGAGTACAACTGCTGTGCATTCTAAACTACGCAAAAATACCTTTTTACGGACAACTGGAGCCCAGTTGTTCAATGCGCTAGTGTGGGTCCATCTTGCTTTTGTGGATTTTCAGAGTTTATTTCTCTGAGCGAAATCTCAGCTTACAAAGCCCAGTATTAGGTCTTGGCTACTATGATAAAGGCCACAATATAAAGACCTAAACAAATCATGGAAATTTTATTTCTGTAGAACAGAGAAAAAGGAGAAGAATGAAGTTTATGACTGCTGATGTTTCATGTAGGAAGGGAATGACTTGGAAGTAACATGTTAATGCTACTTGTGTCACTACTTTTCTCACCTGATCCCTACTGAGCAGAATTCTTTGCTTAACAGTTACAATTTGCTCCAAGCATTCATTCACTTGATTATCTAAAGGCTGTAATTAGCTTTTCTTTTATGTCACCTTACCATTTTAAATTCTTCCACCTGTCCAAAACCCTCTCAGTGTTTGCTGCCAATGTCCTAGTACAACAGACCTGGCTAAAGGTAAGGGTAAGATAACTAAAGAGTTGTGGGGGAGAGGTGCCATTATGGGCTATCCAAAGTCATCAGAAGCTCTTCAGGTAAAAACACCACAAATCACAAATAGCATAGTAAGTCTTGATTCAGAAACGGGTGCAGAATCTCATGGTATTTTCATCTTGCAGTTGCTGTTTGTTTTCTTGTGGTGTTGCTTGCCCAGCTTTTGCAAGTAAGAGTATGCAGTTTATCTTACTCCCATGTAAAAACAGAGCTTTTGGATTCCAGTACATTGATTCTCAAGTTTAACTTGTGTCAGAACTATGTTTTGATTGGGATTGCGGGAAGCACTGTGACTTGAGCACTTTGACTGCGGTCATGTACTTGACAGTACTCCTATTTTTCACTCATCGACTGTGATCAGAATCAGTGTACGCAACTTGCTGTTTCTACTGCAGTCAGAGTTTCTTCTGCTAAGCTTTCTGCTGTTTTGAATTTCTAATCCCTCTAGACAACCTATGAAGCATAAGTCTAATTCATCTGCTGGAGAGTTGTCACTTGATTTTACAATTTGTACTGGACAGCTACATTTTTGAAGTTGAGTGAAAATACACATGCCACATTGTCTCCTCTTAATCGTAGTTTTTGAGATTCATTTGGTTTGAAGTCATGGGTCTTTCAGAAGGAAGAAAACCCACGTCATCAATGTTTAGTTTACAGTATGGAAGCTTGGAATCTGGAATTCGTTGTAAAGTGGCTTTTTATTGCCTATGATGATTTCAAAGATAATTATCTTGGTTTTACAGTGAAATAACATCCTGTAGTAATTTTGAGCCTAAGCCTTAGGACTTGAGGAAAATCATATATTTCCAGTCTAGATAATGAAAATGATCAAACAGTGGTGTCAAAAATACTTGCTTGTCAAATACTGCAGAAAGAGACAGCTTAAGTTCAAAGAATTTTAAGAACCTGTTGACTCCACAGGTGTTATTACATAAGTAACTCAGCATAGTCTTTTCAGTAAAATAAAGACAGAGCAAATAGCTGAAAACTGAAATAATAAATGAAATTTCTGATTGTGGAAATATCCAAAAAATACTGTGTACTGAAATACCAGCATCTGTGTGAGTTTGATTATGCTACTTGTAGAAATTTTATAAGAGAAATATGTCAAGTAATGATAGGATTGGTTCTTCTGGCTTTATTAAATGAAGTTTAACACAGTTTTGTCACTTAGCAAATGTTGCCAGGTTTAACAATGAAGTTGATGAGAGTATCTGAACTATATCTGTAATTTTTTCTGGATCTACTGAATTCAATGGCAATACTTAATCTAGCAAGAATTCAGAATGTCATTTTACAGTTAGAATAAAATAAATGTATGTCAATCCTTTATTCATATTATGTTTTCCCCGCTTCACACAAAGTTCAGTTGTTTTCAGGAATGTTTTAATTCCTTACTAACTTGTATGAAGAAATGATATCAGCAGTCCTGGTTAACCAGGGAGGCCCCAGTTGACTGGAAGTTAGCCAATGTGACACCCATCTACAAGAGGGGCCAGAAGGAGGATCTGGGGAACTACAGGCCTGTCAGTCTGACCTCGGTGCTGGGAAAGGTTATGTAGCAGATCATCTTGAGTGTCATCATGAGGCACATGCAGGTCAACCAGGTGATCAGGCCCAGTCAGCATGGGTTTATGAAAGGCAGGTCCTGCTTGACTAACCTGATTGCCTTCTATGAAAAGGGGACCCGCTTGGTGGATGAGGGAAAGGCTGTGGATATTGTTTATCTAGACTTTAATAAAGCTTTTGACACCATTTCTCACAGCATTCTCCTGGAGAAACTGGCTGCTTGTGGCTTGGATGGGTGTACTCTTCGCTGGGTAAAAAACTGGCTGGAAGGCCGGACACAAAGACTTGTGGTGAATGGAGTTAAATGGAGTTGGCGGCCTGTCACAAGGCGCAGTATTGTGGCCAGTTCTGTTTAATATCTTTATCAAAGATCTGGACGAGGTCAAGTTTGCAGACAACACCAAGTTGGGCAGGAATGTTGATCTGCTTGAGGGTAGGATGGCTCTACAGAGGCATCTGGACAGGCTGGATTGATGGGCTGAGGCCAATGGGATGATGTTCAAAAACACCCAAGTGCTGGATCCTGCACTTGAGTCACAACAACCCCATGCAGTGCTACAGGCTTGGGGAAGTGTGGCTGGAAAGCTGCCTGGCAGAAAAGGACCTGAGGGTGTTGGTCAACAACCAGCTGAATATGAGGCAGCAGTGTGCCCAGGTAGCCAAGAAGGCCAATAGCATCCTGGCTTGTATCAGGTATAGTGTGGTAAGCAGGACTAGGGAAGCGATTGTCCCCCTGTACTTGGCACTGGCGAGACCCCACCTCGAATACTGTGTTCAGTTTTGGGCCCCTCACTACCAGAAAGACATTGAGGTGCTGGAGCATGTCCAAAGAAGGGCAATGAAGCTGGTGAAGGGTCTTCTGAGGAGCGGCTGAGGGAACTGGGATTTTTTGGGCTGGAGAAAAGGAGGCTGAGCAGAGACCTTATCACTCTCTACAACTACCTGAAAGGTTGTAGCGAGGTGGGGGTCAGTCTCTTCTCCCAAATAACAAACGATAGGATGAGAGGAAATAGCCTCAAGTTGCACCAAGGGAGGTTTAGATTGGTTATTAGGAGAAATTTCTTCACCGAAAGCGTTATCAAGCATTGGAACAGTCTGCTCAGGGAAGTGGTGGAATCACCATTCCTGGAGGTATTTAAAAGACAAGTAGACATGGTGCTGAGGGCCATGGTTTAGTGGTGGCTTTGGCAGTGCTAGGTTAACGGTTGGACTCTGATTTTAAAAGTCTTTTCCAATCTAAACAATTCTGTGATTCTAAGTATAAGATGTATTCCTACAAGTACCTCCAAGAGATATTTTGGTTCCTTTGACTCATATCCCTTTGTTTCTTGCCCTATTTAACCTTATTCCTGTTATCAGTCAGTGATGTCAGTTGCCATGTTTTCTTCCTCCCTATCCTTACAAAAAAGGCCAGTTTATAACAGTATGTACGCTAAGGTTTTCCACAAAATCATTTTCTCCTTTAAAATGCTCGTGGACACTTACTGTAATGAGAATGTGACGTATTCCTCACTGAACTCTTGTCAGGTATGTCATCTTCAAAATCACTACTTGAAATATTGGTCCTGTAAGAGACCACTTGTTCTCAGTGGAGGAGGAAACACTAATGCTGTGAAGGAAAGAGAATGATACAAACAAAAACTGGGACAAGGATTGTTTTGTGACAGATGGAGATGAAAATAATTTGTTTAATTCAAAGCCAAAATAAATAAGTAAGGGAAAGCTACATGTGACACAATGTTAAATCAGTGTGTGCTGCTGGAAGCTCTTCTACAGTTTTAAACTTTTTTTTGTTCTTTCATCTAATTCTTTATATCACAGAATCACAGAATGGTAGGGGTTAGAAGGGACCTCTGGAGATCACCTAGTCCAACCACCCTGCCAGAGCAGGGACACCTAGTGCAGTTTGCACAGGACGGCATCCAGGTGGGTTTGGAATGTCTCCAGAGTCGGAGACTCCACCACCTCTCTGGGCAGCCTGTTCCAGTGCTCTGCCACCCTCAAAGGAAAGAAGTTCCTCCTCATGTTTAGATGGAACTTCCTACGTTCAAGTTTGTGCCCATTACCTCTTGTCCTAGCACTGGGCACCGCTGCAAAAAGACTGGTGCCATCCTCCCAGCACCCTCCCTTTAAGTATTTATAAGCATTGATGAGATCCCCCCTCAGCCTTCTCTTCTCCAGACTAAAAAGACCCAAGTCCCTCAGCCTTTCCTCGTAAGAAAGGTGTTCCAGCCCCCTAATCATATTTGTAGCCCTAAGGAAACACATCTATATGTTCATATCTTTATATTTTACACTAAGAATCACCATTTTATAGGTGTAGAAGTTCCATGTTATATGTTAGATATTGTCATAACCTAGGTGATACATCTTAGTTGTGGCTAACTTTTCTTTAAAAGAAGTTAAGAGTTGACAAGTGGGGATAGAATCTCTACACAGCTTTTAAGTAAATTAGTTCAATAATCTCGAAAATACTTTCATTTGTGATGAATCACAACTCAAATTGTGGGATAAATGCTGTAAAATATCAAAAAAGATACAAATTACAGCCTAGGTCAGCACATTATAATGTAGTGGACATCATTAAAATTCTTTCTCATTCTTTTTCTTAAAAAAACCACCCACATTGTTAATGGCAGGTTGGGATAACTGAGATTATACTCTAATTCTATGCAGGAATGTTCTCCAAATGCTTTTTTTTGCAATAAGCAATTGTTTCATTTTTTAAATTTTATTTTGCTTTGGCCCTTTGTTTGTATGCTGTCCTCATTTGCCATGATACTTTATTCTTTTTGTTCTGTGTTTGCTTTTCATTCTTCTCTATAAAGCAAACAGCATGGTACATAGAAAACAAACTGGAGAAAAATGAATACTCTGAGCATTTGTCTTGCATTATTGAGGAGCGTGAAATTATATTGTCATTCATTTGCTTATTAAGAACTGAACAGAGAAGAGTCTCATGTTCTCATATTTCTGATCAGCCCCAGACTGTGCACCAGTGTTGCAGGTTATACGCAGCAGGAAATCATTCACAACTTCTGTGCACAGACTTTTATCTTATTTTGGTACCTTGAACTTTTATGTTTTTTAGGTTCATGTTACGGCAACACTTTCCCCCAGGGGCTTGAATATACCTGTGGTTGATAAGGTTCTATTAAAAGATGCCGTCCTTACTTGTGGCTATTTAGATCAGATAGAAGGTCTAGCTTTTATTAGGGTACTAAACATGTCAGGTTTGTAGGACCCTTGGGATCACTTGAAAATGATAAAGCCAAAATTTATGTTGTCAAGATAGGAAATGTCACATCATAAGTGCCATTACTGAATGCGAAATATTCCTGAAACATTGTGGAAACCCTTTCAAGACTCTCCTGTTGTTAAAAAAAAAAAAAAAAAAAAAATCCCAACCCTATAAAAGCAGAATCTTCAAGTACTTGAGGGTTATGAGAAATAACTTTTTACAAGGGCAAGTGCCCTTTATACAAGGGCATGAGAGGGACTCTTTACAAGGGCATGTGGTGATAGGACGAGGAGTAATGGCTTCAAGCTAGAAGAGGGTAGATTTAGATTAGATCTCAGGAAGTTTTTCACTATGAGGGCAGTGAGGCACTGGAACAAGTTGCCCAGGGAAGCTGTGGAGGCCCCATCCCTGGAAGTGTTCAAGGCCAGGTTGGATGGGGCTTTGAGCAACCAGGTCTAGTGGGAGGTGTCCTTGCCCATGGCAGGGTGGTTGGAACTACATGATCTTTAAGGTCCCTTCCAACCTAAACCATTCTATGACTGCCGTGGCTATGTTATGCCATTAGGGTAAGACTTAGTATGTTTTTCCAGAGTATTTTGCTAATTAAAATCATAATAGTAGCCCAAAAACCAAACTGAAACAAAAGGGTTATTTCTGTCTTTCTACTCCCAGGATATTTCACTTTTGTAAATCTTTCCTTATGTATATATTCATGGTACTTATGAATAGCTGCATATACATACATATATATACTTATCTATCTATATATATACACTGGCACAGACCCACGAACAACTAATATATAGCTATTAGTAATTACCACCCATTTGTATATGAAGAATTTGCAGTTATTCAGTTGCATGCTGCACAATAGTACAACACTGTTCAGTTTCTAATGCATCTTAAATGGTATTGGTCTCAGTCATACCCGAAAGATGTTGTCAAAGAGGATTCATTTCCGTATAACGACGGTATCTAAGCTAGGTAGAATGAATCACCCTTGGAGATGTTGATGCTTTTCTCTCAGCTAAAGGGGAAGATAAGGCTAGATGTCTGCCTTTTAGGTGGTTGAATCACACTCAATAAATTCCACTATAAATGCCCTGTATCAGTTTTCTTGCTATCATTCTGCTGACTATCTTCTGATTAAAGACTAATTGTACATATTTGTGTTTTGATCGCTAAAATAAAAAAATACCACTTCATCTTCCAAGGAGGAAGCATGACTTATTTATTAAGCAGGAGAGACAGCACTGTCACAGAAATGACTGAAATCTTCAGAGGGGAACCTGCTGGTGAAGAGTAAAACAGCTGAGATGGCAGTTGGGTATTTTGTCCTTCTGTCTGAAGGAAAAGAGTGGAAGATCATGGGAATGACAGACCACTGTCAGTAGTGAATTGCTCTGAAAGAGCAGAAGAGACATATTCTCACATATTTATCATGGTTTCCATGACTAGAAAGAGTATGTAATGAAAGAAAAACCTTAAAACTATGAACATTTCTCTGTTCCTTGATTTTGTTAGTTGTGGTTTTTTTTTTTTTTTTTTACATATGATATCCTGCAGTAAAGTTTTGTAGCAGAAAAGGATCATTCCTTATTTGAGAAATAAGCTGTAGCCTTTTAAAAAGTCTGCATTTTTCTCCTTCAGATTGTCACTGGAGAACCTTTCCCTGTAGCTATGAGTGATGGGCAGAATTTTATATAGTATTTGATACATTTAGTTATTTTTAGGTGAGTAAAGACATTATTTTATTTCTTTTTAGAAGTCATTTGCTAGTTATTTTCATTACTTGATGTGGATGATAGAAGGTGTGTTTAATACAAGGGGGTCACTCAGTGATTTAGATAACAGGTGTTCCTTGAAAAGAATCTCAAAACTTCGTAATTTAGCAGAGTTTGCTTAACTTCTTTGGGAAGAAAAACAGCTTCCTTAAGTCTTATCTGAGCATATCTTTTAACATTTCCATTAACTATAGTTATTCTAATAGTCTGAAAATGCTGAGTGTGCTTTATTTATCTTGTTAATCTGTGGTGAGTCATCTAGTGTCCTTCTGCCTCTGATGTAGGATTATGATGAAAATCTACTCTCCTTGCTGTAAATCCAATAACGAAACCACTGTTGATTATATTCTGTTTGTATTTATGCCTTCTGGGAGCCATCCATACTGTAGTACCTATCAAGTAATGCATATGGTTGTATTTTCATCTGAGTTATTAATTCATTCCAAACTACATGTTTTTCCTTTCAGCTTTAATGGTCTAGTTATCTATGTTTTACAGCCATGGTCAAGATAATTACTTTGAGTCCCTGCCACAAAGAGAAATAGCCCTGTGCACTGAGGTGACCATGGTTGTACTCATGCATAAAAACAGGGCGTAGACTTCTCTGACATATTTGCTGACAATGTGACATTTAAAGACATTTCAGTGTATTGCTGTTATAACGAGAGGTTTTACCCATCTCTTGCTTACTAGGATGTGCCTATTCACAGAAGAAACAATTCAGCGTCCATTTTTTTCGCCTTTAAGCACTGTAGGACATTATAGAACCTTTTCTTGGCCAGATCCCTCCACTGTGTTAAACTCATTAACCATGATGCAATTAAAACAAGAATTCTAATGCAGAGTGAATGAAAGAGAATAGCAGAACACTGAGGCCTGGATTAATCCTCTCTAATGCTAGATGTTTGAGTGTGGTGTGTCTGATGTTCAGCCAACCGTTGTAGTCTTCCCTGCAGTGGATAGATAGAGACTATCCTCTGAGGCAGTGAAGGTTTGGATGGGCTTGACTGTGCTGCAGAAGTTCCTGTCTCTCTACCAACTGTCAAGGGAGCAGAAGGCAACATTCCTATTATCCTATAAGGTTGTGTGCCCACTAGGTTTTACTGGTATAACCCTTACAATCTGAACTTATAGCAAAACATAGTTTTAGTGGCCTTCTACTGAGTCCATCTTCAAAACATATTTGCTATTCCTTTTCCATAACTAATAACATCTGTGACTCTGGGCTCCTAGGTCAAGGTAGCATTAACCATCAATTGCTTTATCATAAGAGATATCAGTGCCATCAAGTTAGTGGTGACACAGGTAATGTGAAGCAAATCTGTCTTACGGGAGCCAAGCTAATTATGAAGGCCAGCAGTACTGTGTTCATGGTAATCAGTAGTGTTAGTGGAATAGTCTGCATTCCTAACAAACTATTCTTTAAAATCAAGTGTTCCATTCAAAAAGCCCAAAGGAAAAAAAGTGACTACTAGCATAACCTCCTTGAACATCCATGCTACACATTTAATGGATCAGTTATGGTCATCTCAGCTTGGTAATGAAATCTGAAATAGCACAGAAAATAGTGTTCTACACTCAACTAGTTATGCACAGTTATCATCATTGTTAACCTATATTTACCCTATGTTGAATATACGTGTATTAACCTTGTTTTATTATTGGCCACTTTAATTGCTACAAAGGCATTGATGTTGGCTTTGTAAAATCATTAAAAAATAGTGCAAAATAAACCTTTAAAATAATGCAAAATATTTTTCTCTTTCCTTAACAAATATCTTACTGAACAAGGGAATTCCTGCTCATCAGAGTAAATCAGGTGCTTTTTGTCTCTGTAGATCCAAAAGAATGCATTAGTTGTGCAACCACTCCATGCCAGAAGCATGTTAACCTTGGGCACTAGACCATGGTTATCTTGAAGGAAAATGCAACATATGGGAAGACAGAAGAAAATGTGTGTTGTGGGAGGTTCTTTTTATGAAATATGGAGTCTTTGTGAAAGCTGCCCAGAAGATTAAAAAATTGGAATTGATCCAAACACAAATAGACTAATAGACACACTTCAACTAGCAAGAGAGTTGACAGACAAATTACCACATAGTTGCTACAATAAAGGATACAGCAACAGAATCTCATCTTGTGTATTGCAGCTGGCATATAGTTGTTTGAAAAATTGCTTCATAAAATTAAACTGGGCTGTACAGATCTTGTATCTAGTTTAAATTCATTTTGATGGCTGCATGAATCCAAGTAGAAAGTCAATGCATGCTTTCTTTCCTGATTAAACCTTAAAAATTATGCCTGTTGCTATGCTGTCTTCCTTTATTTGTACATCTGTTCCCTAGGTATTTTTCTGACATCCCCCATATCCTATAGATATCTAGCTGCCAATTTCTGTTTAAAATAGGTTTAAATTAATAACAGGATTTAAAATTCTGGAACAATTATCTAGAAATCTCTTCTGAAATGTAGAAGGTAAAATCTTGTTTCTCTTGAGTTGGTGGTAGACTCCTGCTAAACAAGTTGAATGGACATGTGTAGGTAGAGTTACCTTGTGTTCACATGGCCCTGGGTACAGAATACTAGGAAACTGTTACTCTTTTGGGACCACAGTTACAAACCAAAATGAATGCTTCAATATTTTTTGTAAAATTTAATGTATGTGGGCCCGCAATTGAATGAGACAGGGGCCATGGTGACAGATGATGCAGGGAAGGCGGAGTTACTGAATGTCTTCTTTGCTTCAGTCTTTACTGCTCAGGCCAGCCCTCAGGAGTCCCAGACTTTACAGGTAACAGAGAAAGTCTGGAGGAAGGAGGACTTTCCCTTGGTTGAGGAGGATCAAGTTAGAGACCAGTTAAGTCAACTGGATATCCACAAGTCCATGGGTCCTGATGGGACGCACCCATGAGTGCTGAGGGAGCTGGCAGAAGTCATTGCTGGGCCGCTCTCCATCATCTTTGAAAGGTCCTGGAGACCAGGCGAGGTGCCTGAAGACTGGAGGAAAGCCAATGTCACTCCAGTCTTCAAAAAGGGCAAGAAGGAAGACCTGGGAAACTCCAGGCCAGTCAGCCTCACCTCCATCCCTGGAAAGATGGTGGAACAGCTAGTTCTGGGCGTCATCTCCAAGCACCTGGAGGAAAAGAAGGTTATCAGAAGTAGCCAACATGAATTCACCAAGAGGAAGTCATGTCTGACTAATCTGATCACCTTCTACAATGGCGTGACTGGACAAATAGATGAGGGGAGGGCAGTGGATGTTGTCTACCTTGGCTTCAGCAAGGGTTTCGACACTCATAGGCAAGCTTAGGAAGTGTGGGTTGGATGAATGGACAGTGGGGTGGATTGAAAACTGGCTGGCAGATAGAGCTCCGAGGGTTGTGGTTAGTGGCACAGAGTCTAGCTGGAGGTCTGTGACAAGGGGTGTTCCCCAGGGGTCAGTACTGGCTCCAGTCCTGTTCAACATATTCATCAATGACCTGCATGAAGGGGTAGAGTGTACCATCAGCAAGTTTGCCGATGCCACAAAACTGGGAGGGGTGGCTGACACACCGGAAGGCTGTGCTGCCATTCAGAGTGACCTGGACAGGCTGGAGAGTTGGGCCGAGAGAAACCTCATGAAGTTCAACAAGGGCAAGTGTAAGGTACTGCACCTGGGGAGGAATAAGCCCATGCACCACTACAGGTTAGGGGCTGACCTGCTGGAAAGCAGCTCGGTGGAAAGGGACCTGGGAGTCCTGGTGGACAACAGGATGACCGTGAGCCAGCAATGTGCCCTTGTGGCCAAGAAGGCCAATGGCATCCTGAGGTGCATCAAGAGGTGTGTGGCAAGCAGGTCGTGAGAGGTCATCCTCCCCCTCTACTCTGCCCTGGTGAGGCTGCACCTGGAGTACTGTGTCCAGTTGTGGTCTCCCCAGTTCAAGAAGGACAGGGAGCTGCTGGAGAGGGTACAGCAGAGGGCTACAAAGATGATGAGGGGGCTGGAACACCTTTCTTCTGAGGAAAGGCTGAGGGACCTGGGTCTTTTTAGTCTGAAGAAGAGAAGACAGAGGGGGGATCTCATCAAGGCTTATAAATACTTAAAGGAAGGGTGCCGGGAGGATGGCACCAGTCTTTTTGCAGCGGTGTCCAGTGATAGGACAAGAGGTAATGGGCACAAACTTGACCGTAGGAAGTTTAATCTAAACGTGAGGAGGAACTTCTTTCCTTTGAGGGTGGCAGAGCACTGGAACAGGCTGCCCAGAGAGGTGGTGGAGTCTCTGACTCTGGAGACATTCCAAACCCACCAGGACGCCATCCTGTGCAATGTGCTCTAGGTGACCTTGCTCTGGCAGGGGGGTTGGACTAGATGATCTCCAGAGGTCCCTTCCAACCCCTGTGATCCTATAAGGAGACTTTTTCAGATGAAGTTTCTTCACTGTGGTTTAGACTACATTATATGAGGAGAGTTTGAGTCAGTGTGAGTGAAGAACTTTCACCCTGGAACATTTAGAAGAAACAGAAGTACTTTGGTCAAATCACACTCAGAGTTCAGGCCTAATATTAAAGGACTAATAAAGGCACTATGGAAAGTCATGACTGTTTTATGAAACCAATATAATTTACAAAAGAATATCACAAATCAAAATGGGAAATACAAAGTGTTACTAGTAAGCAAAAATTTGTGTCAGAAACTTGTTCTGTTGTGA
>VFFE01007705.1:2398164-2508779 GCA_008921705.1 Burhinus oedicnemus
GGCTGACACACTGGAAGGCTGTGCTGCCATTCAGCGTGACCTGGACAGGCTGGAGAGTTGGGCAGAGAGAAACCTCATGAAGTTCAACAAGGGCAAGTGTAAGGTACTGCACCTGGGGAGGAATAAGCCCATGCACCAGTACAGGTTAGGGGCTGACCTGCTGGAAAGCAGCTCGGTGGAAAGGGACCTGGGAGTCCTGGTGGACAACAGGATGACCATGAACCAGCAATGTGCCCTTGTGGCCAAGAAGGACAATGGCATCCTGAGGTGCATCAAGAGGTGTGTGGCAAGCAGGTCGTGAGAGGTTATCCTCCCCCTCTACTCTGCCCTGGTGAGGCTGCACCTGGAGTACTGTGTCCAGTTGTGGGCTCCCCAGTTCAAGAAGGACAGGGAGCTGCTGGAGAGGGTACAGCAGAGGGCTACAAAGATGATTAGGGGGCTGGAACACCTTTATTCTGAGGAAAGGCTGAGGGACTTGGGTCTTTTTAGTCTGAAGAAGAGAAGACGGAGGGGGGATCTCATCAATGCTTATAAATACTTAAAGGGAGGGTGCCGGGAGGATGGCACCAGTCTTTTTGCAGTGGTGCCCAGTGATAGGACAAGAGGTAATGGTCACAAACTTGAATGTAGGAAGTTCCATCTAAACATGAGGAGGAACTTCTTTCCTTTGAGGGTGGCAGAGCACTGGAACAGGCTGCCCAGAGAGGTGGTGGAGTCTCTGACTCTGGAGACATTCCAAACCCTGGTGGACGCCATCCTGTGCAATGTGCTCTAGGTGACCTTGCTCTGGCAGGGGGGTTGGACTAGGTGATCTCCAGAGGTCCCTTCCAACCCCTGTGATCCTATAAGGAGACTTTTTCAGATGAAGTTTCTTCACTGTGGTTTAGACTACATTATATGAGGAGAGTTTGAGTCAGTGTGAGTGAAGAACTTTCACCCTGGAACATTTAGAAGAAACAAAAGTTCTTTGGTCAAATCACACTCAGTCTTCAGGCCTAATATTAAAGGACTAATAAAGGCGCTATGGAAAGTCATGACTGTTTTATGAAACCAATATAATTTACAAAAGAATATCACAAATCAAAATGGGAAATACAAAGTGTTACTAGTAAGCAAAAATTTGTGTCAGAAACTTGTTCTGTTGTGAAGTCAAATGCAGTGAGGTGAGTGCAGAGATACAAAACGTCATTTTCTGCATACACCTTTGTGTATGTTTTTTCAGAAATCTCTTGTGTACTGGGCTGGCTGGGATAGAGTTAATTTTCTTCACAGCAGCTGGTATGGTGCTGTGTTTTGCATTTGTGACCAAAACAGTACTGATAACACACTGATGTTTTAGCTATTGCTGAACAGTGTCAAGGCCGCCTCTCCTTCATACTCTGCCCCCACAGGGAATAGATTGGGGGTGGGCAAGAGATTGGGAGTACACACAACCAGTCATATGACCCGAACTAACCAATGAGATATTCCATGCCATATAGCATCATGCTCAGCAAGAAAAGGGGAAAAGAAGGGATTTTAGTTAGGTTCGCCATCTTTGCTCAGAAACTGGCTGGGCATCAGTCTGCCCATGGGAGGTGGTGAGTGATTGCCTTTGCATCACTTGTTTCACTTTGTTTTCTTTCTCTCTTCTTCAGCTTCTATTTCACTTACTAAACAGTATTTATCTTGGTCCCCAGGTTTTCTTGCTTTTACACTTCCTTTCTTCTTCCTCTGTCCCACTGGGGGTGGGAGTGAGTGAGTGTGGTGGTTAGCTGCCTGCCAGGGTGGGTTAACTCACAACATCTTGCTAGTCTAACAGGTCACTTGCCTCTCCCCATCCGACATACTATTAAGACCAAGGAACTGTAGGGTTCAAAAGTACTGCATGATATGTATAATATTCATTACAAGTTGGGAAAATGTATTTCTTACACAGAATATGCATTATGTATCACTTGATTTTAATGTTTACTGCCTGCTTGAAGTCAAAGGGCTAAGCTTGGGAATTGGCGTGTGCAATAGCCAAAAGAAGGCTAAGATTTAAGAAAGCTTTTCAAAGTAACTTTTTTGCACTGGCTGGAGTTTGGGATGTTCAGAGCATTGAAAACAGGTGACTGGCAAAATGAGGGGGGGAGGTCCACAAACAGCAGAGGACCTTTCTGTACATTGCCTGCAACAACTGACAAGGCTCTAAGCGATTCCCTTCTGGGAGGCAGCTGGGGAATGTCAGTGCCTCGGTGTCGTGGTTTGGGCTGGATTGGCTCAGTCAGGTGGAACGACAGATGCTCTCTCTTCTCCTGCTCCACTTCAAAGAGAGGCAGGAGAGAGAGAGAAAAAAAGAGATACTTAAGAGTTTAGAAGGAACTCAACTACTTTAATGAAATATTAATAATAAAGTAATAAAAAGAAAATAATGAAATACATACAAAACCATATCAAGCTCCCAGGATGACAATCACGTCACCAGCAGGCAATGGGGAAGTCCCAGACTGGACTCAGTGACAGACAGGAACTGGATTCCAGATCTGGATTCAGGATCAGGATCAAAGGCAGACAAACAGACAGAGCCCTCCTTAGATGCTGGCCACTGAAGAAAGAGGCTGACCCTTTGATCCCTCAGCTTTTATACTGAGCATGAGGCAGATGGGATGGAATACCCTTGTTGGTCAGTTTTGGGTCACCTGTCCTGTCCCCTCCTCCCCGCAGGTGTGACCCTTCTACGCTTTTCCGCTTCTGACCCTCCAGTGGGGCAAATAACCAAGTTGGCTGCCCTTGGTTGTTATTGAAATAAGTATAAGCAAGAGCCTGTCTGCATCCCATTCCTTGGCATCAACTATAAACATGGGTCTTATCACTCTGAGAGCGAACAGTTTTCTGCACAACATGCTGTTAATTTCAGCAGTTAGAAGAGGCCTAGCTAAAAAGTAAAGTTGTTAGTGAACAAAATCGGTCCTGTTTCACCTCAAACCAGGGCAATTGGTAAATGTTTGCTTGTCGATTTCTTTGTAAGAGAAACCCATTTTGCTTAGCGCAGAGTGTATGCACTGTGTTCAGAAAGAAAGACTACTTGTGTTGAAGGCTCTGTTTCCATGCATTTACCGCCAGCAGTTACTTACTGGGAGACGTGGCAGAGGGCAAGTTACTTAGATCAATTGGTAGTCCTTGGGTTAAAACCTAGGAGACTGAATTAAGTTCAGCATCTGATAACAAAAAGAAGAATAGGCAAAGGCCTGGGAAGAGGTCTGGGGAAGTCAACAGAGCATCTTGTGAGGCACTACTCACGTATGGATATTGACAATATACATGATGTGCAGAACATCTATCAGCTCCTGTTCCAGAGGAAGTCAAGTAAACTGGTGAGAGTTTGCAATACTTGTCTCTGTATTGACATTTCAGGTAATGTATTCAGACAACAAAAAGCTTTGGGCCATTTTCTCATGGGACCTCACATTTGTAGTTAAGATTGGGAACTGATTTTGTATTCTTGCTTTAAGGGAACACCCACAGAATAATAGGTATTACAGTGTTTAGCATAAAGAAATGCTAATTTTTGAACATGTTGTGTGGTGTGTTAGTTATATATTCTAAGAAAACAACAGTTTAAATACATCCTCAGATTTTGAAAATATCTTTTTTTCATCACTAACAAGTTCACAAATTTCACATGGATACTTGCAAACATACCTCACTTTCTTCTGTGCACTTCATAGTCTGTGAGTGGGGACAGACCCATATAGAAGTTCTGCAGATGGATCTTCAATGTTTAATGCTTCTGCTTGATGCATACAGTGTGCTGGTGGGAAGGTGTTTGGTGCTTTTTGTGTCCGTCTGCCACCAGCTCAATAAATAGGCATTTGGCTGGTTTTGCAATCTCTGTATGTTGTTTGAATTAAAGCTTTGGCTGAAAACTTTGATTAGATTTACTGTAGATATTAGGATATTAAGTTCCATATACTCCAAAAAAGCTAAATGTCATTACAAATCTTGCCTTACCTCACCTTTTCTCAGTGGTGACATTTAAGCATATAATTATTTTGCTTATTTTTAAAATATGCAACGGATATGAAGAAAGGCTTGCATGTATGCAAAATAAGTTTCCTGAGAAGTTTTGCTGTTTCAGAAACATGAAAGCAGTAATATATTTTCTCAACATTAGTTTAAAATTATAAAGAATAAAACTTGCTATGTCTATAACTACCTGCAGTTAATTTCTTACTAACAATGCTAATTATCCTCAGAAGTTTTCTGAGGATGATGTTCAGATTTATCAGCCATGTTTCATTGTAATTTGTGACACTTTAATGCAGGTGTTGCTTTAAAAAAAGGGAAGGAATGATTAATTTTATAATGTATTTCATTAGCAGATTTTTTTTTTTGTAGTGGACTTCCTATTAATCTGTTGTAAGATATTTGTATACTAGTTTCGTTTATAGTAGTTGTATTAATGAAGGCACTTGCTGGTTAATCCCTGAATACGATCTTAGTTTATATACTGCTAGCAGTCATGTTCATTTCCCAAATCTTTTTCCCTCTTCTATATTTCCTCTGTTACACTGAGAGACACCTTCTGTGATTTCACAATGTTACATTTCTTTGACTACATAACTGCCTTGGCCATCAAGGCGTCTCTAAAATCAAACAAGAACTGAAACAGCCCTTGTCTTCCCTGGGATTCTCTTGCTTCCACTTTCGGGTGTGCTGTAACTCACAGCATTTTGTGATTAAGAAACAGAATAAGGACATCAAAGCTAGAAATTGTTCGTGGAAAGAATGTGAAAACAGATACCTCTCTTTCTCCTCCTTGCCCTTTCCTTACACAAATGCTAAATGCATAAAAAAAGTGACAGGTTCATATGCATATGTAAAAGTCTTATAAGGCAAGTTTTAAGCTTCTGGGCCAGACGAGGAGTACAATGGGAGAAACATAATTTTAGATTTATACTAGTTATGAAACTTTAGGATTTTCTTCTGATATTTCCAGCATCTTTGGATCCCGAGAACCTGAGGGTTGTCTAGCTTTTGGACATACACATCTGTCTCTCTCTTTCTGTTCCCTACTAGGTCTCCTCTTTAGCATGAGTAGTTCTGGACTTTTATCTGAAGCTGCTGTCTTTGAAAGAAATTTACAGGTCAAAGAGTTTGTTAATTATTTGCATAATGGTAATGCAAATTGCATCTAAGACTACTCTGGATGAAACCAGGTTGTGAGTTAGCATTAGGTTTCCCCTGAGGTCTTTGAAGTGTTCATGCTTTTCCATTCTTTATATGATTAAGATCATGGAGTTTATGTCATGGTCAGGTTTCTGGCTGGATGGGCGTGAGCAGCGCGTACTATACTTTCCTTTATGTTCTGCCTTGAATTGTGCTGCATGCCGTTGCTTTTTTATCCTTCTTGTGAAATAGGCATGTATTCTCGCAGAACTGAGAGAGGAGCCAGTCCAAGCTGTAGACAGATATACACATAAATGGCAAAGGAGAAAAAAAAAAAAAAGCTTTGAAGATGAAATTCAGAAATCCTTTTTGGTGCGTGACAGATATGAGTTGTACACCAGCCCTTCTCTCTGCTAGTTTGCTATTTGTATACGAAGAGCAAATGTTTAGCTATCTCGAAGGTCCAGAGAAGGAAGCAGGGTGTTTATGATAAGTAAAATTGCATTTGGTGTAAAGATTAATAACACAAGAGACATGCAGGGGAGCTTATTAGCCCAGAAGCTTAGCCAGGCAGATGGATTCTGGGTTCTACTAAAAGGATATAAATGGTATAAAACTCAAGTGATTTGTTAATATATGTTTTTATGATAAAGGAACAAGAGAAAGTTCACTTTGGTTTTTATTGTCTTGTAATTGCTTTCCAGGAACGTGAAGAGCATTTTGCCCTACTTTTTCAATTTCAGTGTTCTAAATAATTTTATATAGTAAGTATATCCACCATTACACTGTTGGAAGTGAACAGAACTGTTTTTAAAAGATGGATGAACGCACAAGCAAATTGGTTTCTGTATTTGTTCTTGCTAAATTGTCAATGGTAACTAAAGAAGTACACTAATGTTTCACTTCTTTATAAAGAAATCTCTTTTAGCTGCTGTGGAGGACTTATTTAGTAATTTTTTTTTTACCAAAAATATGTCAATGTACACATTGGAGTATTTGGAATAAAAAATATTTTCCTGTAAAAAAGATTTAACAGCTATTAACTGTATTATGGTCGCTACGAGGTCAAAGGTGTATTTCGACAATTCTATGTCAAACTTTCTTGCCCCTGGAAATTGATATAATTCCCACCTAAATAAGTACAGATTTCACTGATTTTTGAAAAGTCATTACTTATATTTTCTACAATTCTTGAGCAAAATTCTAGATATGAGAACTGACATAATTCCTTTTAAATAGGTACAGGTAATGTTTTTTGTCCTGTGTACACCAACAATATCTAAAAGCCTGCTCCCACCCACTGGTCATTATAAAGGTTTGATTTATTGTGTTGTATGGTTTTGTATTGTACTGTGGTTTTTTAGTGTTTTTCCAGCCCTGCTTTTACTGTTAGTACGCCAAGTAAAGTAAATTGAAGGTTTTGTCTTGATAAAAAACGTAGCAAATAGTTAAGTACACAAGCCTTTGCATTGTTGCTTTTTCTGTGACAGTGGAAAGAACTCTGTTTTCTGTCACGCAAACGAGCTTATCAAACACATTTCATTTTTCCTGCAGCCTTTATGCCCTTTCCTATTAGTGGAGGTGGCTTATTTATTCTATAGCTCTGTTTTAATACTATACTAGTTTTAGTGAGGAACGTAAGTGCCTGTTCTGATTCACCATGACTCCTATCAAACTCTGATATCTGAATTTGTTTGAAATTACCAGTCCATAGGCTTAAAAAGATTCATTAATATTACCAATTTTAAAAGTATCTGCTATGTTTAGACACTAAGGTAAATCATTTATTCAGGAGAATTCAGAAAGCTACAGACCAATGCTTAAGTCTGTGAAGGTATTCTAATAAGTCTGTAACATCAGGTAGGTATCTGCCACTTGTGCTTAGCTTATACAGTCCACATTTGTCAAATGTATATTATACAGCATTATAGTTCTTAATTATTTTCCTTAAAGGTCTCTGCAGCACTTTCTTTTACTTTTTTAATGCATATTCTACTCTCATATCTTCAGTCTCCCATTAAATTAATGTTTGGCTCTTATTCAACAGCACACCCGTTTTCTGATGATAGGTCAGGTTCGTTAGCAGTTTCCTAGCTCTTAGGGGTAGAATCATAGTATCATAGAATCATAGAATGGTTTGGGTTGGAACAAACCTTTAAAGATCATTGAGTCCAACCCCCCTGCCAGGGGCAGGGACACCTTCCATTAGGTCAAGTTGCTCAAAGCCCCATCATCAATGTGGTTTCTTCATATAAATGTGGTTTCTTCATGTGAATAATATTTTAAAATTTTGCGATTTAAATTTGATAACCAGAAAGATGCTTTCCTCCTCCCCTGCCTTTTATTACCTTCCATAGTCTTTAATTTAATCTGTTTTCTGTCCACCTATTCTTTACATCTTCACAATCCCTCAGTCTATACCATTCCTCTTTCTCACTTCCTTTCGTAATCTCTTTCCTTCCTTTACTTTGCAATTTTTATCCTTTTTATTTCTATTAGGAAATCTATATTTATATTAAGAATTTATATTTCATATATTCTTTTATATTCTTTTTTGGCTTTTTTTCATCTAAGTATATTACCTAATAAAAAAATCTTTTTTTTTTTTTCCTTCTTCTGTTCACATACTAACTTCATCATCCCTCTTTGCCTTTGAATTTTTTTTTGGTGTAAATATGGGGTGCCTACACTGTTCCTCCAGCAATCCTTGTAGATATCAGGATATCTATAATCTGGCCTCCCTGTATTTTGCTCTGTAAAAAACATTCTTCCTGTTAAACATAGATTTCTCGGTTATTTCCTTATGCCTTTTCTGCTGTCTCAGGCATCTTTGTCACAGTATATCATTCTCATTCCTCATCCAGTTTCTTCCTTCCTGAGCTTATCAAGTCTCTACTTCTTTCCTGGTTGGAGTTCTTCATTTTTTTTTTCAACCGCTTTTTTAGTAAGTCACTTCATATCTATCCATCCTCTCTTTCTTCTGTGCTCAGCTATCCATTCTGAGAGTTTCAGCTCACCAGTCTAATAAAAAAACTGCTATTGAAAGTCATATTCTTCTAACCACATCATTTCTGTCTTTAAATCCTTTTGTGTTGTGTCTTTACGTTCACTTTTGCTTCCAAACCTTGCTGTACTTTCTGATCTGCTGACCTCAACGTCACGCTCCAAATATCTCCTAATTATATGTTGCTTCACTCTTGTTTTAGCTCCCTCTGTTAGCCCAAGGTTTTGTCTCCATCAGTTCTGCCTTTCACAACTGTACCCCATTTCCTCTCAGCTAAGGGCTTTCCTGTTTTCTGAGCACCTATTTTCAACCTCAGAAAAGCATCTCTCCTTAAATCCCACTGCATCACAGAATACTTTCTAATTTGTTCGTCTCCCCAGTGATAACTGTGTGCTTTCTTTACTGAAGCTTTACGCCGTACCTGATCTTGTGAAAGATGCTCTGAAGAGCTGATTGTAAAGTGCCCTGTAAAAATGCAGTGTTATAGAAAGGATGATTAATATTATTATGAATTAATATTATTTCAGACAGATTTAGAAATCCTTCTAAGATACTTATGCTTTGTGCTTTTCATCTCATAATTTTTGGCTCTCACCTTGTAATGTACTTTCCGCTTCACTAAAAGTATGATAATGAGACATGCATAATTGAAATGAAAATCTCTTCAGAACCCCTTCTGATTGAATATGTTGAGAATCATAATCAAGCACTCCTGAAGTTAGAGAAATCTATGCATATTGATGCACAGCAAAAGTCTGAGCTCTGCATGAGTTGCTTAGTTGGCTGACATACTGTCATTTGAATTATTCTAATTAGAAAAAAGTATCAGGGATACACTAATGGGCAGTAA
The DNA here is from genome assembly GCA_008921705.1 of Burhinus oedicnemus. NCBI lineage: Eukaryota > Metazoa > Chordata > Aves > Charadriiformes > Burhinidae > Burhinus > Burhinus oedicnemus. Next base: position 2,407,152 of record VFFE01007705.1, read on the forward strand.
AAGAAATCAATAGTCTTGCATATGCACAAAAAAAAAAGCTCTATGTGTGAAGTACTTAAATGACAGTGGTAGTTACTGGACGCATCTTGTGTACAGAAATGGTCTCCAAAGGAGCAGAAAATCTACAAGAACAGCAAATCCTTATATCTCTGATAAACTCACAGTTTTCTATACTGATGCATTTTTCCCTGGTTTTGGAAATACTTATGCACTTAGCTTGCATTTTGAAGCTATTCTTTCCTGACTTTTAGTTAGTGATGCATGACCTCAAACATTTCAGTTCTGCTTACCAGCATCATTCTGTAATCTTTCTTCTGACGAGTTTCTTTTGTTTAGGAGGATTCTCCTGAACAGCTGATTTCTTTCTCTGAATTATGGACATTGCTAAGTTCTATAATAAATGCCATGCTTTGAATGAATAATTACATATGTAGATAATCTGAAATAGAAATGTGTTTAAAATATTAATGTAAGAAAGCCAGGACCTGAAAAGTTAACAAATGGGAGCAGTAAGATTCTCTGTGCAACCTTAATGCAATTTCTAATCCATATTTGGGTGGATAAAATTTGTAATTGCATGATGATCTATTGAAAAACAAAGCACCTCATTGAAGGTAGTCTGGTTATGTGGGATATGGAGAAGGCTGAGGTACACAATGACTTTTTTGCCTCAGTCTTCACCAGCAAGTGCTCTAGCCACACCGCCCAAGTCGCAGAAGGCAAAGGCAGGGACTGGGAGGATGAGGTACCACCCACTGTAGGAGAGGACCAGGTTCGAGACTATGTGAGGAACCCAAAGGTGCACAAATCCATGGGACCTGATGAGATTCATCTGTGGGTCCTGAGGGAACTGGTGGATAAAGTTGCTAAGCCACAATCCATCATATTTAAGAAGTCATGGCAGTCCAGTGAAGTTCCTGCTGACTGGAAAAGGGGAAAACTAACCCCCATTTTTAAAAAGGGAAAAAAGGAAGACCCTGGGAACTGCAGACTAGTCATTCTCAGCTCTGTGCCTGGCAAGGTCATGGAGCAGATCCTCCTGGAAATGATACTAAGGCACATGGAAAATAAGGAGGAGATCGGCAACAGCCAACATGGCTTCACTAAGGGCAAATCGTGTCTGATGATGGGGTTACAGCACTGGTGGATGAGGGAAGAGAACTGACATCAACTACCTGGACTTGTGCAAAGCATTTGATACTGTCCCGCACAAGATCCTTGCCTCTAAATTGGAGAGGTGGATTTGACTGATGGACCACTCGGTGGATAAGGAATTGGCTGGATGGCTGTACTCAAAGAGTTGCGGTCAGCAGCTCCATGTCCAAATGGTGACCAGTGATGAGTGGCGTTCCTCAGGGGTCAGTATAGGGACCAGTACTATTTAACGTCTTTGTCAGCAACATGGACAGTAGGATTGAGTGCACCCTCAGCAAGTTTGCCGATGACACCAAGCTGTGCAGAGCGATCAACACATTGGGGGGAAGGGATTCCGTCTAGATTGACCTGGACAGGCTTGAGAGCTGGGCCAATTCCAACCTCATGAAGTCCAACAAGGCCAAGTACAAGGTCCTGCACGTGGGTTGGAGCAATCCCATGCACAAATACAAGCTGGGCAGAGAATGGATTGAGAACAGCCCTCAGGAGAAGGACTTGGGGGTGTTGGTGGATGAGAAGCTCAACATGACCCAGCAATGTGCACTCACAGCCCAGAAAGCCAACCGCATTGTGGGCTGTGTCAGAAGAAGTGTGACCAGGAGGTCAAGGGAGGTGATTCTGCCCCTCTACTCTGCTCTTGTGAGACCCCACCTGGAGTACTGCATCCAGCTCTGGAGTCCCCAACATAAGAAGGACATGGGCCTGTTGGACCAAGTCCAGAGGAGGGCCATGAAGATGATCAGAGTGCTGGTGCACCTCTGCTATGAGGACAGGCTGAGTGAGTTGGGGTTGTTCAGCCTGGAGAAGAGAAGGCTCTGGGGAGACCTTAGAGCAGCCTTCCAGTACTTAAAGGGGGCCTACAGGAAAGATGGGGAGGGACTCTTTATCAGGGAGTGTAGTGATAGGACGAGGGGTAATGGTTTTAAACTGAAAGAGGGTAGATTTAGATTAGTTATTAGGAAGAAATTCTTTACTGTGAGGGTGGTGAGACACTGCAAGAGGTTGCCCAGGAAAGCTGTGACTGCCCCACCCTGGAAGTGTTCAAGGCCAGGTTGGGTGAGGCTTTGAGCAACTTGGCCTAGTGGAAGGTGTACTTGCCCCTGGCAGGGTGGTTGGAACTAGATGATCTTTAAGGTCCCTTCCAACCTAAACCATTCTATGATTCTGTGATTCTATGATTCTATGAATGCACAAGGTAGACGGTACTGACAAAAGGTACAGTAGTTCAAGATATCCTTTTCACATAGTGTCAATGTGCCATATTTATTTTGAACCAGCAAGATTCCTTTTTATGGAATATTGTCATTAGCTGTTTTTTTGCACTCCTGTTATAGTTTCAGGATGCTTTAATATATTAACAGGTTTCTTTTTATAACATACCTATTTTATATTTTCCCCTTTACATACATTTAAAAGTCACATAGAAAATGATTAAGGCCAAAATTATCAAAGCCGTCAGCTCATTATTTCAGACTATTCTGCACGCTGTAATACATTATTTGTTCAAAACAGGCCCCCATTACTAGTTAAGCAAGCAAAGCACTTGCAGGATCCCATGGGTTGAATCACATTATGAGAATATTATGATAACACTAGAAACATACCAAAGTTGCAGGTGACACCTGTGGTTTATGTTTCTTGTCCATCACTGTGCATGGTCATGTCAAGAAAGGAGTCTGGTATTTCAGAGTAGCACATCACTGACTTAAGTACAGCACTACCCATTGCTGCCTTGCAGTGCTCAGCTGTGACTGAGAAATTCATCCTGAGGGGACAGTCTGGCCAGTGCAGTGAGTGAAGCAGAAGTTCTGTGGGGAGAAAAATGGTATATGAAAACACACAATTAAACACATGTTAATATATGTATGCCAGGAACTTGACACAATGTGTTGTGGGTGACTCAGTGTTACTGTTTGCTGACTCTCGAATATTTGACTGTGATTGTAATTTATGTGCTTTTTATGTGTTTGTGTTGGGTTTGGTTTTTTGGTTGTTGTTTTGTGGGGTTTTTTTAATGTGCATTAATGTGCTTTATTTCTAGTGTGTTTTGGTTGTTTGTGGGTTTTTTTCTTTTTTCTTTCTCTGAAGAAGCTGAAAAATGAGAAATTGAATCAAATGTTCCTATTCCCAGTTTGGTTTAAGTATTTTCATTTAGACACTTCAAATATTTCACAGCACAACCCTCAGTTGCTGAAGGTAGTAGTAGAAGTGGAACAGGTGAAAGCCTTTTTTCTTGATAGAGACTTGATTTTGGTCAAGAACAGAGTCATATTTTTCCCATTGATTTTACAGATTTTGCTATGTAGCGTAGGACTATGAAGAGCCAACACTGGCTGATTTTAAGCCTATTGAGGCAATCCTGCAGTGGTTGCAGACTTTTTTTGTCTGTTCTCTGCTGCTATGTTGTTCCATTTTTCCCTGTCACCACCTGCCCAGATCACATCTCTTCATCCAAGCACTTTGGGGAGCAGCAGAATGCATATAAGAAGGAAGAGCCTTTAAAAAAAAATAATGAAAAAAAAATATATATGGCACTGCAGTGGATCAAGAAGCCTTAAAAAATAATTTGAGACAAATCTAACAACCCTGTAACCATAGGATGCCATTCTCGAGTACATAAAAAGTCTGGCAACAGGAAAAGCTGTAATGGGTTTACCATGCACCATAAAGCTGAAATCTTCAGAGATTTTAGAAGTCTGTGTGCAATGTATGTCTGCTAAAATAAATTGAAGGTCGGTACCCTGCCTAATTAGGTCCACTTTCTATGGAAATATCTGAAAAGGTATTTCTGATGCAAAAGCCTGATTTTAGCAAAAAAATTTAGCAAAAGCCTAAATTTTCTGCTTATATTAATTCCCTGTGTTCCTGGATGTTATGATGCGAGATCTCAATTTATAAGAAAGTCTTTTTAACATGGGGGAAATAATTTTCTTTTTGAGTTTTACTCTTAAAAAGAATGTAACTATTTATAGCTGAAACTTTCCAATAGAAAGAACTCCCAGGGATATCAAAAAAACCCTGCTACGTTTTCTGTCTGCGGTATTGTCTGTGTTAAACTGAGTGCAGAATGCTCTGCATTAAAATGGTATTCTTGGTTAACTTGGATTTAATATGGATCCTTCTGTTATAGGCAGACTTTTAAGCTAAGGACTGCAGCTCTGGACATCATCCAGCTTTCGCAGTTAATTATGGCTCTAGACAGCGTTCTAAATTTTGAATCTCAGTCATATCTGTGGTGCTGTTTCTTCAGTGTCTAAAAGAGGTTTGGCTATTAATGGAAGTCTGTTGGCTGAGATTCCATCCAGAAAGCCTGAAATTATGTCCATGAGCTGAAGGATTAATTTAAAGAAATGGAGGACTGTTGGGTCTTTTTCTCCCATACAGCAGTGTGTACTGTCTTTTTTTCCAGCAAAGGATTTTTCTTGTATTTCTCATCATTACAGAAAGGCCCCTTGGTATCTTTTCCATGTAAGGCCAGGCCTAAGACTCAACTTTGCCTAAGATACAGTTTTTTTGCTCTTCATTTACACTTTTTTCATGTTTATTAATGTTTTCTGGAAATTTTCATTTTAAAGGTTGTAATGATTATGTCCTGAGGTAGATGTAAAAATGAACAAGAAATGCATGCCATACATCTCTTGGCTTCTCTTTCCATTCTGTTGCCAGATCTTAAGGATAATTCTTACAACACCAACCATTGTAGGAGCTATCTTCCCTTTTCGACTTCTGACATTTAGGCACACCATATTGTTTTCCAGTTCAGACCATGGGGCGTTGTTAGCTGTTCCTCCTAGCCTTTGAGCTTGTTTCAGTCTTCATGAGAGTGCTAGTTTGATAAGTCATGGCCCAAGCATTTCATGTTCAATTATGCTTTTAAATGAACATTAATTTGACTTTTTTTTTCCCAAGCTTTTTTTACATAGATGGCATAACAGCATAATATTTAGTAGTATATTAAGGCATTTGCTAACCTTTGTAGCTAAGTTTTGTATAAAGGAGTATTCACTATTAAGAAATAATTAAAAATCATAAAATCAGGTGTTGAAAAATCATGAAAGGAGTACTATAAAACAGTCGTATGAGGAAACATGCAATACCACCAGTGTGCCTTCTTAAATGCATCTGATACAGAAAATGGAGAGTTTAAGTTCAAAAGCATGTCTTTTAAAGTAACAGTTAGAAACTTTTAGCCACTAAAATGTAAAATATTTGACTATTCCACCTGCAGTACAACGTTCTACGTGTTACATATTAAAGCATGGTAGAGTTTTGCTATACTCAGTACTTATTAGTAGTGCCCAATTACCTATGCAGTTCGCTCCTACCAGCAAATTACTGTTGTTTCCAGCTGAGGCAAAGGATCTTGCCTTTCAGGGTGGACTCCTCTCCAGCCTTAGAAATTTTCACCTACAGTTACGGCAGGACTGGTCTTCTAGTTTCTATTGGTCTTTATTGTGTATTTAGTAGTAGTTTTGTTTTAGTTATGATTGTCTAAGGTTCTGATAGAGGCAAGTTTTTAAGGAGAAATACTGTAAACCATGGTTTTATTTGAAAAAGAAACTAAAAGGTCAGCAGATGCCTATGGAGCAAATCAAGAATTCCCATTTTCCTCTCAAGTATTCTTCAACACTAAGACTATTGTAGTTTTCAGTTTCAGATTCTAATTAATTTAATTAAAATTAATTGTTAGGAGGTAGAAGGAGAACGGGAGCCATAATCACAGCAGAGAAGCAAAACTCAGGAAGATTAGTTGCAAGGCAAATGGGACAAATTAAAACATTATATTTTGTGTGAAAGGAAAAGATGTTGGACATGGATATGCGTATCTGATGGAGTTTGAAGACTGGTAGAATACTGCAAAAGCTGAAAGCAAAAGGCTGAGATGTGAGCATTCAGATAATGAAAGATATTATTAAAGATAAAAGTGTGTGGATAAAGGGTAAAATACACATACTATTATTATTATTGATAAGGAAGAAAGATGAAATATTTCTTTTATAGTATTGGGAGATTTTGTAGATCTCAGCTTCTTGCTTCAGGAAGCCTTATGTTAGTAAAGTATAAGGAGGAAGAATGTTGTTGGTAATTGTTACCTTGAAAAAAAAAGTGCTTTGAGGAAAGTGAAAACATAAAACCCTCTGCGTCCATTATGTTTTTGCCCTGCTGTAATGGATCTCCTGAACTAAGGGCTTCCAGCCTGTGTTTGTGTCCTCAGTCAAGGTAAGAAAAAATGTATGAGAAACGGTAATATATGTTCAGATATAGTGGCAAAGACAGGAATAAATATCATGCCTGTAATTTAGGTTACACAAATATGTCATGGATTTGTCTGTACTAGAAAATCAGAGCTATACGTTTTGTGACAAATTCTTATTTTGTTACAAGTTTAGTCACAATGATTTTTTCAACATTTAATTGAGCTGCTGGATCCCAAGAGTGGACTATAAGACCATCCTCAGTGCTGTTGGACCTTGTCTTTATGCCAACAGGAGCCTTTGCCATGTTGGTCTGGAAGATGTATGCGAACAGTTGAAAAGGCCATTCCTGCACTATAGGACTCAGTGTGAAAAGGCCCAGATAGTTACGCTTATTTCCATGCCATCCATCTTTAGTCTTAGGAAAGACTAAAAAAATAAATCAAAATAATACACTGGAAACCTGTATGTGGTATCTTACCATTGCTACATTAATGGAGCTTAGATGGAAAAAAGGGCTAAATCAGTGAGTGACTGCCTGCTGGGTGTGGAGTCCTGATGTTGTGCCTATAGTGTTTTATTTATCGTTGGTTTTGTTTTTTTTTTTTTAATTTTGTTGGGTGTTGCTTTGGGTTTTTTGGTTGGTTGGTTGGTTTTGGTTTTTATTTTGACTCTTAAGGGGTTAGAAAGGACTTGGTGGCCGAGTACTTGGACTTTGCATTTCTTTTATGTCCATGAAATAATTGTACATATTGAAGTAGTTGATGTTTTACTGTGTAGGCGTGTGGGATGTAGAGAAGGACAAAAATAAAAGGTGGCCTTTTGGGGTACAGGGGTAGGAAAAAAAAAAAGAGGAAAGGTGTTTTTTATCAGTTGATAATGCCAAGCCAAGTAAATGACAGCTATCTTGATGTAAACATTGATTTCTGCTCTTAGAAAAGCGCACTGCCAATGCCTAGTAACTGATTCTTTCCACATACTCTATAGCGGGTAGTGCCCAATGATAGAGAAAACCGCAAACTAAACATCATATTACAAGTTAATATAGTTTCCTTTGAATCAATAAAGTAATTGAAATAATTTGGGTTAAAGTTTTCTGAAGCAAAATTTATAGAATCCTTTCTGAGCTATTTAAGCGGAAAGTCATTTGAGTGACATCTTGGTCCTTCCCTGTTCCTCTGGGGTCTCATGCTTGGTTCCACTTTATCTCCTTAATGCTGCTGTCTTTGTCTGCATTTCCCACTCAGTCGATTCCTCCTGATTTGCCTCATGTCTTTAGCAGAACTTTCTTCTTATGTACTAAGTTTTCACCTAAAATCTCCTTCTGAACTCACAGCTTTTGGGCTTATGCTGAGTTCCTGAGTTGACTGGACTGAGCAAAAGAACCTCTTGTGCGTAAGCTTGAAATTGCTTGCAGGACAATGGCTGCCACTATCCAATAGCTGCCAAATGGAAAAGAATACACAAACCTAAAAATTTTCATAAAGAAGCAGCCTTGGAAGAAATTCAGATTGTAAGGCAGGAGCCAAGTAAAGATATAGCACTGTAACAAGAAAGTGAGTTGGAGGAAAATGATTCCCAGGATTAACAAGCTGCAGAATTTATGCTTACTGAACTGTTAAAAACCAGTGAAGGAGGAAAATGAGAGCTATCAACAGCTGCAGAGCATGAGAAGTGTGAGAAAATGTGAGGTGCAGGCAAATAGGATTGCTACAACAATGACATTTTGCAGTGGAAAAGGTTGAAAACATTCTTTTCATTTTTTAATTAGATGAACTCTGATTTGAAAATTGAAATAAAGCAATCAAGAAAAACTGTGAGAGTCTGGTGTCTTCTGAAAAGTCAATTAAAGATTCCTGTAGCTAATGTGCCAAACTTGACATATTCCTTACTAAAACAATAGAAAAAAAGACACTGAAAATGTTACCTAGATGACTAGCTTTACTATGACCTGTATGTCTACACCAAGACAAGTTTGACAATGGAAGAAGTGCTTATGTGTGAAATTGGGCAGTTACTTTACAGTCCACCCCGAATTCATTTGAATTTAAAGAAAACAAAATCCTATTTATGAAGTGAATTGAAAATGAGCTGCATTAGGAAATGGTGACCTACACAGTACTTCGGGGGGCTTTATAAATCTCATCAAAGAGTGCTTTCATACTTGGGTTAACTCTTAAAAGCCAAGCTATTACAAATACGCAGTCCGTGATTCATTCTTGGCACACATTAATAGCTGGAGCAAGGGATTGTGGATGTGTTGGTGAATATGTTGCATTTCGATTCTATTTCTTGTATTCTAGTGGTTTAATTAGCAAAAGAAGGTATGTCTTCTGAGAAAATGTATTGTGATTCTTCCTATATTGATGAAAGCATTTAAAACTCATTACATCTCTTAATTGTTTTGATTCTTACTTCTTTTCCTGTCACATGGTCTTTAAAAAATTGAAAGTCATTACAACAGCACAGTAGTTACCACTTTCTACATAAGTTAATTTTAATACTGAAAAAATCAGTGGAAGTTTGGAAGTGATACTGACGATACTTGTATTTCCCACTGTTGGTTTGCCACGTTACCAACCGAGGTTTCTGGGCAGAAATGTGTTCATGTATGCTGGACAGTGAATATGTTCTAATTTGATTCATTTTGAACATTTTGTTCCCACTACACACATACTGTACAGAAAACCCTGAGACTCTGAATTCACCGAAATAAACCATACAGTTGCTAGGACGATGTGTGTCCTTAGCCTTTGAAACTAAGCAACTTTTGTTGCTATTTGAACTAGCTGTCCAGAAACCCCAGAAAGATGGCCTGGATCTTCCAGCTTCCAGGAAGTAAAAAGAATATGCAAAACAATTTTAAGTGCTGTACTGGAAACAGAAAGTGCTGCAAAGAATTAGTGACTCCAAGAGGAAAAGCAGCAACTTGTGCTTCTTAAAAGCTTAATAAAACATCACAAATGGAACGTAATAGCAAAAAGACAGAAACGGCGATGAGAGTGAGTGAATGAGTGTCATCTGTGAGGCAAGGCAAAATAAATCTCTCCGGCAGCATATACTGTTAGGAAAACCATTTTGAAGTGGATTCAGGTATTGATGCGTAGCTGCTAATGAAATGGACATATTCATCGTAGACCCATGGCCAAATGTAGAAGGCAATCTGTGAAAAGATTTGCTATAAATCCAATGGTTTCAGATGTATAAAATGAGAATTAGGGAGGTTTTTACTGCAAATGTTTTAATTATCCATTGCTACGTAGGTGGACATTTAAATTGCACTATATAGCACTCAGCTGTACAGTTATTGGTACAATTTGCACAGTAGTCTGTCTAAATCTTTCACAATGCAGAAAAGTTGAGATAGTGTCTGAGACCTAATTTAAATATCTGCTTTGAGCTTCAAATTCTTAAGTTCTGCAAGATTAAACAAGATTCAGGAGTACCGTAACAAAGCAAATTGCAAGAATTAAACGCAGAAATTAACTTGAAGCATGAATAAAAATTCGAACGTAAGAAAGACAAAAATAAAACTAAACTCGATGTGCACTTAAAAATTAGTCAGGGTTGGATAAAGGAGAAGCTAGAAGATGATAAATCGTAGCCTGATTTAAGTAAATTCTTGCATTTTACACTGAAGAAATCTTGTGTAACTCTTTCTGCTTGTTACAGTCTTTGCAAAAATAACTGTTGTGTCTAAATTAAAGTCATTAATCAACAATTAATTATGTATCATCAGATAGTTGCTGCTAGAAGTATATGAATTTATTGTTCAGCATAGGTTATTGCCAAAACATCTTTTCCTTTCTTGTATTATAACATAGCATGAAAAGTTGTGGTTTGCTGATGGAGAATTCCTGCAATTTAAGTGCTTTTTGTTTTACCTCCTAGACAAATATTTTTAATTGTTTAACCATCTAATACATATGTAAGTATGAGAATTAGAATATATTCTAGAACTTCTTAAACATATTCAGGGTTTTGCTTTGTTTTGAATTTTTTTGCAGGGGGAAGTTGTTTGAAAAAAGGACACAACCAGTAGTTGATGTTTTGGATATTATTTTTGATACATATTTCATTCACTATAAGGTGAATTTTCTATTTGCCCATTCAATCTTCTTGAGTCCTTGCAGGTGAGTGGAAAAAAACATACATTAAATTTCACCAGTAGGCTACTCATTACTAGTTACATATTCTGCTGAATTTTAATCTCCTTTTGTTTATAAGCAAGGCAAGTAACATCACTGGTGCTATGGAAGAGTGACATTTCCTATGTTAAGACTTTGTGTTCTATTCCTCAGAAACTAATCTTGCAAAACTAATATAATTAAAAGTATATAATTAAAAGCTGTATCACAAAGCATTGGCAAAAGACTGCATTGTGATAATGCAAGCAGTCTCAGCTCTAGCTCTTCTGCATTTTTGAGGTATGGTTCTGAAACCTTAGCAGCATTCTTCTAGTTTTGTTAAGCTGCTTAACTATAAAATATGTTTTGGCCATCAATATTAATTTAGCATAAATTCTCCAAGTTGGCATGCTATCCTTTGTTTAAAAAGAAAAAAAAATGGATCACTTGCAGAGAGAGGATGAGTGACTATTCTTTCCAAAACCTATGCTTGAGCTCACAAATATGCATAAATTCATAAAAGTAATCATGTGTAGAGATGCACGTGCATGTCTGTATGCATTCTCCTTTTTTTTTCTTCCTTAAAGATTAAGAATGCTTCTGTTTCCTTACCCTGTTTTCATTATTCTTAACAAAGTCAATGGGCCATATGTACTATATATTCTCTTATGTAATATTTACTATTTTAATGAACAATATCTATGCAGATATGTTAGATGACTGATGTTTCATATTCTTCATATTATCTCCCATCAGCATACTTTAACCATCTGAACTGATCTGGCAGACATGATAATGATTGTATGTGTCTTTGAGTGTATTTTCCTTGTAGTATTAGGTGATATTCCATTTTTTTTAGTAGGCTAGTCAGTGTTTATTTTTGGAATTAGCATATCAGCACTCCTAATGTGCTGCTATTGAATACCACTAAGAATGCATTATTATATTTATTATTATTTTAATCTTCACTTAGAGTCTCAGTCATGTACTGTAAAATGACATTCAGTTTCCTCCTGTTTACTGTAGGAAGAATTTCTTGTCTCCATTTAAGATACATTGATCAGTGGGAACTACATGATTTTCATTGACTCATAGGGTTTTATGTTAGGATTTATATCTATAGGTATACAGGATTGAGGTAAAACACATGCTACTTCAAAAAGAGAGCAACGTATCCCTTGTGGACTGCAGTGATGGTGACAACAAGAACAACAACAACAACAACAATAAATAATAATAATAATAATATCATCATTCCTATAAAACCCCTAAATCATCTGAAGCCAAGTGAAGTCAAAGGGATTGACAAAGATCTATTTATTCAGTGTTCAAAATAGAAGGGCTCAGCTCTGCATAAACAATGTAAGCTAAAATTCAGGAAAAAATACAGATAACAGTTTCCTATCTTGATAGCTTTTGCAAACCTATCAGCAAGGTCAAATATGTTCATTTATCATGTGAAAAGCCTGAAGTTTCCTTTGTGGCAACGTATCAGGACCGGCTGCCCTGGGCTGCAGCCAGTCCAAGCTTCCCAGCTCCAGCAGAGTGGCTTCTCAGCAGATCTCTGTTTTGGAGGATTTGGTGAAATTGCTGATCATCCATTTGCCTTATGAAGTTCTGTCCCTTGAAGATGCCAAAAACATAGCAATGCAGGGTTATTTTGGTAATACAATGTTAGTAACTTAAAAGAGGTGGGGAGCGGGGAATTGAAGTGGTTTAAGTCTTCCTCATTGAGGGTGAAGTAGACTCAGTGGCTAGGATCTAAATTTGACATGTATTCTTCTGTAAGTTTCCTGTACGGCAAAAGACAAGTCACAGTGCCTATCTAGTTATTCTTTATATGTCTCTATTTTTATATTTTGTGGTGTATTTGTATTTTGTATTTTGAATTCAAGCATCAGTCCATGTTAAATCCCATTCTATATTTAATCATTCAATAGATGTGGTGGAAACCTCCGTTCGAAAACAAAGGATCAAGTTTAAAGGTGGAGCCCACATTATTCCTTAGTGCATGCCGAAGTATAGAATCATAGAACCATAGAATGGTTTGGGTTGGAAGGGACCTTTAAAGATTATCTAGTTCGAATCCCCCCTGCCGTGGGCAGAGACATCCTTCACTAGATCAGGTTGCTCAAAGCTCCATCCAACCTGACCTTCAACACTTCCAGGGATGGGGCATCCACAGTTTCTCTGGGCAACTTGTTCCAGTGCCTCACCACCCTCATAGCAAAGAATTTCTTCCTTATATGTAATCTAAATCTACACTGATTTAAAAATCCCTACCTCTTGTCCAGTCACTACAGGCCCTGGTAAAAAGTCTCTCTCCATCTCTATAGCACTGACTCCACTGTAGGGGAGCTAAGCCTAAGACATTTTATCCCATACTCTCTTGGAGACACATCCTATGGTTGACAAGAGGACAGTTTATTGGGCTACTTCCTAGAGCAACCCAACACCACGTACACGGTAGAAGACGAAATGTGCCCAGGCACATGGATAAGTGGAAGCTGTATTTCCTGCTTATTTTTATTGCTCACTTTTCTTTCTCATGTAAAGTAAGATTGATTTTCATGCTTGTTCCTGTTTAACTGAATACAGTTTAAAGAAAAAAAAAAATAGAAGTTAGCTAGTCTCAGATGTTTCCAACTCACTGTTGTTAAACACAGGGCTGAACCAAAGGCTTAAAAATTCTTTATACCTAGGGGCATCTTAATACAAATAAATATTCTCTTTCATGTGAAAATAAGTATTAAATATTTTAACTTTCTGTTAAAAATTATGTAGTAGTGTACTGTTTTCCGGAGAGGGGGTTATCAAAAGAAGGGGAGAAGGGATGCATCTAAAATAAGCAAAAACAGTTAGTTCATGGGAAGACAGATAAATATACAAATGGATTTTCTTATTTTTCCTTTCTGAAGAAACAAACTTTTAAAAATCACCAACTAATCTCGAACAATTCTAGTACCTAATACTCTATTCACATATCTATTTATTTACATAAAATGTCCATCTATAAAAACATTTATCAGAATAGTATGCAAACTGTTTGGGGATATTTTTTTTTTCTTTTTTTAAGGCTACTATGCCTAAATCATTATGATTCTCAGCTTTGGGTGAAAACTCAGATGCTGGGGTTTTAATCGTACAGTTGTGAGCTCTAATGCAGCTGTAAACAATCCACACAGGCAGCTGTTCTAACAGTTCTAGACTGAAACAATATCAGGGATACGCAGCAGCAGTCTTTTCCCATGGGCAGAGTCATTCTATATACCTGATTTAAAGATATCTCAAAGTGAGTTTATTAAGAAATTGTAAGTCTAAATCTTATGTAACATCATAAAAATTTGTCTCATGTGAAAACATCACATGTTCATGTGGTAACAAGCTGTTACACTTAATGGTACAGCAAAACTGTCTGTGCTAACCTATTTGTGCAAGAAATACTAAATATATTACATTTCCAGTTCTCTGTGCAACTATATACTCAGTTCTCAGTATCACACAGAACAAGGAAAGCAAAGTATTGTTTACGAGAATAATGTTAAATTTGGTGCATTACTGCACACAGACGTTTTTTCTTTTATTCGTAAGGAAGGAGAGAAAGGGATGTCAAAGTGGGGTAATTTTAACTGTTCTTTTCCCTCTCTCTGTGTATGATGTTTCAATAATGTTTTTTTTCATGTGTGGGAGGCCCTAGTCATTAAAAACAGACAAACACATTTTCACTTTTGATTGTCATGGTATTGAGACAAGCATAAAGAAAAGGATAACTGGCATGTTAAGGGCGATGGGACTAGGCTGGACCCAGGTTTTCCAGGTCTTTATTTAGGCTGGATTTGCAAAAATGATCAGTTGTTTTTTCTGCCCCACTGTGGACAATAGTAACAGCGGCTCCCAGGGATTTCAGAGATTTTAAAATTCCACGGCTAAAACTCTGTATTTACAGTATGTCCTACTCCTAATAAAAAAGCTGAGAAAGCAGTGATCTATGCTGTTTTGAGTTGCCAAGAGCTTTTCTAGCATAGAAAAAAAAGAAAGGCTCGTTCAGTCTTCTATTCTTTTTCTCAAAAATCTTACATTCCACATACATACATAGTCTGTATAAACATTGACTGTAGAATAGTTTTAATAGGAATGTCTCTTCCTTCTTTATTATTTTCACTATTTGTAGCTGTATGTGTGAAAAGTGCAATGAACTATGTCATATCCAAAGTAGCACATGGTTTCTTCTATTGTCTTTTTGGCTATTCTGGCTCGGTAACCTTAGTTTTCAATTTCTGTGCACAAATCCATCAAGCGTTCAGTAGCTAAATTTAATAGTTATTAAACGATGAATTGTGCAAGCCGTGCAAGTTTGGTTTGCAGATGTTGACAGTGGGCCAAATCTAAAGCTGGAACAGAAGGCTGGCCTCAGGCCAAACTCTCTGCCATAGCTTATTGAAAACTGAACTGAAGACTACCTGCTGCTTGTTTGGAGCTTCATTGCAGGTGGCCAAACAATCCTACATGAACAACTTCAAGAGCCTCCTACCAAGCACAATGGAATCTAGTAAAATATGTATTTAGAACGTACAGAAGTAGCATTCAATACAGCTTTGTTAGCCTCACACCTACTTTATACAATTAGTGTTATTAGCTCAGTGTTTGCCATTAAGTTTCCCAGTGATTAAAATGCTGTATGCTATGTTATAGAATATTTGGCTCAAGTTTCTCTAGTGCTGGCCTTCTTGTGGCCACCATTTTAAAAATGGATGAGCAAAAATTCCTTACATCTTAGGTACATTGTCAAGATGATAAATACACCTAAAAAGATCACAGCTTCAATATGCTGTGGTAAAATAAATAGAGATAGAGCTCCCTCATCCCAAAAGTAATCTGTGGATTTTGTTGTTATGACTTTCAGTGATTTTACCACTGAAAAGGATCTCTGAGTCCCTCAGTTATAAGATGATACAAAGCTTTCCATTTCATGTAGCAGAAATTCTGCACAAAGAGTCTGTGGCTGGTGAATGATGAATGTCAACGATTCTTCAGTGCATCATCTTCTAGCGGCATCTGAAAGAGCCCCATCGCAAATAAATTTCTGTTGGACTTTTTTAAAAGAATTGACATTGTTTGGGGGTTTTTTTCCCTAAGTGATCATGTTCTTTAAAAATTATAAATGTTTCGAATAGACAAATGAAAATCACAATTATTTCTTCTCTTATGAGTAAAGTGCATTGAATACGATTTCACGTATCCAAGGCAAAGTGATGAAGAGTGCCCTGCTGGAGCTATAGTTACTGTTGTTTAGTTTGTGGTTTCATTTTTATATTTGGGATTCACATTTCCAAAAATCACAAGTTAGTCATAGGATTTGGTAATATTATTCTTAAAATTTATGGTCAGTGTATGTTGGCTGCATTTGCAGTATGCCTGCTGTGGATTAGATATAGAGAGATGCATTTTAAATTTGGGAAAATTTATATATTTAAAGATTAGGGAAAGAGTTTTGTCAAAGTTCTGGTTTTGTTTATATCCACATGTCTTATTTATTGCTATTACACAAGACAGTGTTTTCTACACTCACTAATATTTCTAGATTCCTTTAATAAACATCATGGACAAAGGCAACACACTGTATTCCTTAGTCTCTTTTTGTCCTTTCTCAATTTTTCACAGATTACAATTTATTATAGCTAATACTCTCATTTTTATCTATGGGGATATATTTAAAGCATAGAAGATAAATGCACAAGAGATACCAATTATGTATAGGCATCCACGCTTTGATTTTTATTCCTGTGCTTAGATTTTAGACATATCCTGTACATCAAAAGGAATTTGGGAATGGTAGAAATTCTCATTGGCTTTTACTTCAGTTCCTTATCTTCCTCATAAAACAGTGTTGGTGAGAATTATGCTGTTACTAAAAAAAGCATAAGAAGATACAATTGTCTAGCCTTCTTGCAATTGTGTGCTCCTTATCTCAGATTATCATGTAACTTTAACTACATTATGAAGAAAAAAACCAGATTTTTTTTATCTCTCATCTGTAGCTTTCCTGCTTGCATTTCACAGACATGCTGCAAAAGTTGTATAAGAGTTTTGATGTCATGATATGTAGTGCCATTATTCTTAATGATTAGGTGGCCATCTATCGGAGTGAGCTTCAAGATGCTCAAGGCATCCATAGGGTAGCTAGCCTGAGATAGTCATGCATGAGAAAGCTACTTTAGTGCCTATGTCCCTTTTATGAAAACTTGAATCCCTAAGCAGTTAGGAAGGAATCTGGTGCCTGAGAAAATCTTTGTAGCATAACCCAAAATACAATCATGTACGTCATGCCTGTAAAGACTTGAGGTTCTTTGTTTCATATTCAATTTTTCACTAAGAAACAAATGAATGAGTTCCTGTTGCACTGCTTCCTTTTGTTTCTCTTATTTAAACAAAGTACTTCAAAATCCTTATCCAGGAATAGAGTTTATACCCTTCATCAGTGGAACTGTTCATCCAGAAAGGTACTAATGAATGAAGAAGCATCTCTTGGACTGGATGATTTGCCTTAGGAAAGACAGTAGAGATAGGCCCAATGGAAGTAGCAATAATACATTCAAAACAAAGCATCTGAGTGGATTCAGGCAGTTTCAATATGTATGTGTAAAGCTACAACATTTGCAAATTAGATCGGCATATTTCAATATTATTATGTCATGTATTGTGAGGAAAATGATTGCACTGCCTTTATTTGTGTAGCTTTTGATTATTTAAACCAAAGGGATTCCAAAAATCCAATTTTCTTCTCACTGTTTTGTAGTTTGATTTTTACACTTGTTGGTTTTAATAGATGAAAGTCTCTGTAGCTGGTTTCACAATCAGACTGAGATTATTAGATGATATTGTGCAGTAGAATGAGTATAGGACCTAAACCTCTCATATCCCCTAAGAAAATTTCAAATTAGTTCAATAGTATGTGTGAATGTTTGAATTTTCAATGCTGCAGGAGAATGCTTGTTTGTTTAAGAACAGTTTTAATAAGATTTTTAAAATGCTACAATTACGCAGTGATTTATTTGAAAAAAATCAACATTTTGGACCAATTCAAAATTCAGAGAGTTCCTTCATTTTAATTACTTCTATTTCTACAAAATTAAGTTATCATTATGTTGAATACTTGTTGGCCTTGGTTATTTCAACTACATTTCAAGCTAACATAGCCTAGACAGTATTTAAATCGCAAAGGATTTATGTCATTCAATATATAGGAAAATGCCTAATGAACCACACACTGATTTGCTCTTTACTCAGGATTGGCTGTGGCTGCTAGTCATCATTTGCAATTACTTCCCAGTGATACATTTCATTATTACCTGACAAATGGCCTGAGAAGATGTCTCAAAAGTCTTAATGGACATGTCTTGCATGTTTTGGAATTTCACTGTGAGGGAATGCCAAATAATGCTCAAATTTTTTGGAAGTAGATTTAGGTAAAGGTACATTGTGAGAAATTTTATTGTATAGTGTTTCAGCAGGAGACAGAAGGCTCCTTGAAAGCTCACTTCATGCGCTATAAAGAAAGCTGAGTGAAGAAAAACTGAACATTTTGTTCAAAACTCTAAGCGACATGCATGTAAAATTACTGTTCCAGATATTGCAGTTTTATTGTGCGCTGAAGCAGGCCCAAATACAGTATAGATGGAAGAAAGTGCAGTGTTATGTTTGTGTTGTACAAGCTGAGCAACCACAGGCTCTTGAGTTAATGCTGGATGCTGTTTTGGCAGTCTCTGTAGTTCCTTGAACTGTTTACCTTTAATACCTCAGAGGTTAAATCTACATGTACTGATTGTGATTCTTATGTCTGGAGAGCTATCCTACAAGTAAATACGACTTTTGATATACCGTCTGTAATCTGCTCTGTTCTCTGCTGTGCTTACACTGGTACTGGGCCAAATATCACTAAATGAGCAAACACTAGAAGGTGTGCTTTAACAACTAAATTACTTGGTTGTCTGTTAACTAATAATGTAATTACTAAGTACTAGGATAACAGGAAGTTATTATTACATTGAAGTAGTAACTGTAATAAAGTAGGGCTATGTAATTTTGTAATATTTATGCTGGACAACAGAGGACATTACTCAGATATAAAGAGGAAATCAAAGACTTTCCTGAACGGGTTGCCTTCCCTTTGAGTGTTTAGCTGTGAATCTTCCCCAGATTCCCTAGGCTATTTGCCATCGCTGTGCTGTGCCACTCTCATTCTTTCATATCTCTAGACAAATACCTTAAAACCTGTATTCACCATTTCTACTCGTGTGTGCAACATTCTTCGGGTCTTTCTCTTCCTACTTTAAATCCCTAAGGAAACTCTTTCTTCAGTTCTTGTGTTTGCAGTTTCTCATGACCACAGTTAAACTTGCCCTTCTGAGCTGGAAATGTTTTAAGCCCACTCACTGGGCCAGGGCTCTTTGAGTCCAGGTGGGTTCCAGCAGCTATCTCTGGTGCCAATCTCTCTGGCAAACTCAGGGCACAAAGCAGTATTAAAATGGAGATCTCATTTGGAAAGAAATGTTGAGCTCAGAAACAGAGTCTAGAAAAATAAAAATTAAACAAAAGAATCACTATGTGGAGCTGCACATGCTGTGGTTAAGTGCAAGCAAGGTGATGTGTTTGAAAGCCAAAGCATTTGGAAGAAGCGTCAGGAACCCTGCTGGCTTACGTGACTTCCCGAGAGCTTGTAACTGGTAGCAGCATGTGCACAGCACGGGCAAGCAGGAGGACTAGTTCAGGAGAATTAGTATCTGAAGGAATGAACGACTTTGCAGGAGATAAGAAGTGCTTATAAGCAACTTGGGAGGTTTGTTAGTTCTACTTCGGAAACAGGTGCATAAAACAATGTGGTGCCAGCAACAGTGGTATTAGTGTCAAAAAAATCAGTAGCATCAGCAGTTAGGTAAAGGCAGGGCTTACAGGGTCACTCTCATTCATGCTGACTGTTCAGGTAAACTAAGTATCTTTGTCAATGTCCAGTGAGCTGGCTAGCTATCCGTTCCTACTAGGCAACAGAAAGGTGCCTTGCGTTATATAGGGAGAGAATATCCATTGTTTGATTAAATTAAATCACTTCAACTGTTTTACATATGTTTCCCTGCTAAGGGGAAGTAATGATTGGAAGGGCTAGGAGTGAACACATAACAGTACGTAAAAACACCATCCTTCAAGAGAATGGAGAGCTCTTAAGAGAGCAGTGAACAGAAGTTTGAAAGTGTCTGGTTCTTTGAGGGTCAGCATCCAAGAAAAGTTCCTTGGCCCTAAGAGGATAAAAGGGGGTGAATTTACTAACTGCTGTGGGAAATATAGAGAGACCAGGAGAACTCATCACTTAGTACTCTAAAGGAATTACATTGCTATGTAAAAGAGAACTTTTTCATTATTTGTGTGGAATTGAAATGTTTTCAGAAACAGCAGGTGATATTTTTCTATATGTGGTAAATAGGATTCTGGCAGTTGGTCATAGAAAACCAGGGCAGAGGTTTTATGATCATTGATGACTCCTCGTGGGAGTGGTATTTGGGCTATGTTCTTCATCCTAGGTATTTCACTGAAAAAATGCTTCAATGTTGTGATGACTCTGGAGGTAGGGAAGTTCATCTAGATGGTGTTTGGGTCTGGGGAGAAATAGGAGAGGAATATGACTGGTGTACCTAACTGGCTTTAGAAAGAACCAGAACCTTCAAGAGAACATGTTGTTGATGAAAATAAGTTTCTAAAAAACCCAGAGAAAAAACAGGCTTTCTTTTGGTGTCTGCTGTTGTCCATCCTTTCAAAATGCAGACATAAGAGGTGGAAGTGAAAATAAGGATGGGTTAAATGGCATTCATCAGTCTGTGACTGGCTTTTCCATGCTATATAGGTCTGAATTGTTGTCTCAATCAGAGATACTTATTAAACTGCCAATTCATTCTGCAGTCACCTCTTCAGGCTAAATCCAGCTCTCATAGATCATGATCTTCTGCTTTGCATCCACATAGACAATCTAAACTATCCACAAATCAGGACAGTATGGCCTAAACTCTTAATCCTTTTCTTCTTGATGCCTAGGATATAATTCCTCACCAGCTAACTTCGAAATTCCTGTTTACTTCTTCATAACTCCTTTGACAAGATCCTCTGTAAGGTCTTTCTATTACTGTGCCTGAAGGAGAGGCAAACAAGAGACTGTGTGAACTCTCAGTGCCTAAAACTTTCTTTTCCTGTCTTTTTCTTTGATGCTTGGAACATTTTAATTATAGAGACATTAGGATCTGAAATGTGTACAGTCATGTGCAAACAGCCCTATATATTGCCTGGGTGTATATATCTTTTCCTGTAACTCTTGCCCTTGTGTGATGGGTTGGTGTACATGACAGCCAGTGGAGATTTTATGCATCAGGAAGATACCCACGTGCAGAATGCAGCAAATCACACTCCATTGTTCATCAACCGTCTTGTACTTCAGCTGTACAGTAACTGACAGCTGTGATGTTCTAGCTGCAGCCTAACCTCACAAATCCCCCCAAACTAGCTAGACCTTGTCTCCACAGAAGTTATTTAGGTGGGGAAGACCGTTCTCTTTTATAACTTTTGTTTGTTTATGCTTTAATCCATACCTGCCTTTCATGTTATTAGCCTGGTAAAGACCTGTTCTTGTATTTGCATCTGCAGTTCCCTTGACCTTTACTGCAGCTCAGAGATTGTTTTTCAACATAGGCAGAAGTGCTCTTTTGTTTGCTAACGTGTGGTCACAGACTAGTAGTAGTAGTAGTTCATCTAAGCAATACTTAAGTAAAGCAAACATATTGGAAACTGGAATTTGTCATGGCAGGAGATGGCAGTGAAACCTTCGTATTATGTTGTTTTACTTTGTATCCATATCTGCAAACTGTCTGGTTGGATTTCATAAAAGTTTTGTGAACTTTTTTACTAAAAAAAACCCCAAATTGCAATACATTTCATTTTGAAGTAAGGTTTCTAAATTGTGGAAATTTTACATAGTTTCTTAGCCTGCCTTTTAATTATTGAAGACACATAGCCTTCTTAATTCACCTTTTGTTCTTTAGTCACACGTTGCTTTAGTCACTTCTTAGCCTTTCCATCTGTTCTGATGTAGCAAGCACATTATGATTGCAGTATAAGCAAGAACACATTTGTTGCTGAGCATCTAAGGATGTAGACAGGACAAGGGTGTATCCATAGTTAAAGTAACTAGGTGAATTCCTAGGCATACAACATCCTTTTTATTTTAAGCTGAAAAAGTAGAAATATAGTTGAAAGCAAGGAAATAAATAAAGAAATAAATAAAAAGAACTCTGATTATCTTCAACCATGAAGTACATGTATCAGGTATGGGATTTGGTGGAAGTGGTTACCCCTTTCTAAATTGTTTTATTGCATCATAGTAGCATCAGAATACCTTTTTATTGTATGTCAAATCATGTATTGTTTGTTCTCCTGTCTTCTCTTTAGGAGGAGAAATACTTACAGTGGAGTAGGAGTTGTCTGCTTGAAGCTTTTCTTTATAGTCTATGCATGCTGCTGTACGTTTATGTCAGAAAAAGACTAAAACCCATTTTCCTTAATTCCCCAATACGCTGGGGCATGCCGATGCTCTGGAAAGCTTTATATTTGCATCATGGGCAAAGATTAGTTCTCGAAAGAGAATTATTTTGTCTTAGAAGGTGAAGTACTCAATTTCAGTCCTTACCTGGTGCTTTAGGAAAAGTCAGTTGTTCTGAATCCCGGCATGGAGATCCCAACATAAAGATGAGAGCAAAGAACTTGAGTTTGATACGATACACTGGAAAATCAGTATATAGAACTTACATTTGATAAGGTAGCTTAGTCAAGCTTCATCTGTAATTCCATTGTAGCTTTCTGTATTAGGGTAATACTAGGTACTCGAATACTTCCAATATCTCCAGGTTTACCGCAATTCCATAACTGAACCATGGGAGGATAAAGAGGTGAATAACAGATAAGATTCTTATAAATGGGGAAAAATCTCTTAGTCGAGAGGGTGTACAAATCACTTTAAAAGTAATACGTGAAAGCTGAGCTCTAACTAAAAATTCAAAGCTACGTTTGAACTAAGGATTGAATACCATTTGTCACTCTGATCTTTTAACTCAAAGGAATTTTACTATGGAATGGGTTGGGTTTTTTGGGTGCAGGTGGGTGAAGGAGGAAGGTTAAGTTTTGTTTTCAGTTTTGGATGCTAATTCTTCACCTGTGGCCTGATTTTCCTCAAAGCACTTGGACCAGTTTGGTGGCACCATTGTATTGAGTAGGGAGGAGAGTGTTATTTGCATGTTATTAGTACATTATTACTTCTTGAGACTGTGCTATTACAGTACCTCTGGAAGCAGCCTTTAATTTTTGAAAAGGATGAAAAAATAGTTGCATATGAGGAAGATCACAAATAAGAGGCCTTTTAAGCAGTTGCCCTGGAACCTGGCCGTACCCATCATGCAGTACAACCTTACCTTCTGGTCAACTTCACTGAAGCCTGCAGAGAGGAATGGAACAAGAGGATGGCCATTTGCCCTTTATTCACTAAAAGGAGAATGTCCCTAAAGAATCTGAAATTCACTTTTAGCTACCTCTGACCTAATGTACCATCTCTATCATATAAAATTTTCTGCCAGCCCCAGGTATGTGCATGTCTCCAAATGATTCTTCATCAGCTGTGCACACACGCTGAACTTTTACCCTGCACAGCCTTTCTACAAACTTTTGAAATCTTACTTTCCGAGTGAATGTAAAAATATATCTTGCCATTAGCAGTTTAAGGTTTCAAACTGTGCCTGCCACAAGCATTTGTGTCTGACTTTTGAAGACTATAATTTGAAAGTTTCAATGAAACTTTTCCTATTTACAGAAACTCTAATACAAGTTGCACTTTCCCATTTAAAACCTCAACAAAACAACAGAGAATATATAACACAAATTGCTGCTTTCCAAAGGTTCCATTTAATACTAATAATTTCATTCTAAAGCCTATCCAACTAAGCTAAAGAGAAGCTATTTACTGCATACTGCTGTGATCATGGTGACAAGATCCCACTGAGGGATGTGTTTGCACATTTTCCAAAGTCCCAGTTTTGTTTTGTTTCCACAACGCAATTTTTTTTTGCAGTCCTCAATTTTTTCTGACAAAAAGAATGATTATTTAGTGCAAAAGTGATAAATTACACAGTAGAAAATAATGCTTTGCAGTAAGGTTAAAGAGTGGGTCTGACCATGTACACCACCTCTGTACCACAAATTGGAGTTTTTATTGAATGGAATTATGTGATCTGGAGAGATAAGAGTTCGCTTACCTTTGCTGAAAATTTAGCAGGGGCTGAGTTTAAATGGATTTCATTTATAAGTATATAAAAACTTAGATGAGTTACAGAGCTTCATAGTATGTTTATGTGATCTTCGACTTTACCAGAGTTTCTTGAAGCTGCTCAGTCAATTTATCTACCAAGAGCTTCTTCCCCTGCCTCAAGTACAGCTGGGTCTTTCTTTAATTTGAAACATGGGCCAAAAGTACTCATCTGCATGTGTAGTAAGATCCATTTCTACAGTTCTTGTGCACATTATCGCAGAGGGAAGACACCCCTTGCCTTCCACAAGCTGTAGGAAAGGCTGCTAAATCAGCAAGGACTTAATAGTCACATGGCTCAAAAAGATGAGGGTTGTTTTGGGAATCGGTGTTTTCCTGACTGCTTGAGGTACTTCGCACTGCTGTATTTGAGAAATATACAGTTGGGTCAGCAATCTGACATCTTCACTATGTTGGGAAACAGTGAGTAGTAATCCTGCTTGGAAATTTTTGAATTTTGAGTGAAATAAAAAGGGATTTTATGTTTTGTTTGGTTTTTGTTTGGTTTAGTTTGGGGTTTTTTTTTGATCATGGCATATAATTTTGCATCTGCCTTGCAAAAGGCCAAAGACATAAAATAAATATTCTCTAATAATAGAGGGTAAAAGTCTTAGCTTGAGGTAAGACAGCAACAACGCTGAATACCAGTTCCCAGATATATGTGTGTATACACATATGAAACATATTAAAGATGGGAACAAATATTTTTTGTCTAGTTGGTAGTAAAGTGGCTGAAAGAAAAACAATCAGGTTCTGCCACTTGTCCTTTCTGTAGCATTTGCCTTTCTCTGAAAACTCTGCCCCCTTCCTCCTGTCTCCTCATGCTCTGATAGTCCCATTGGTCCTGCTCGCTCTTCGTCTTCAGGGAGCTGAAGATCACATGTCCCCATAGCAGAAGAAGACTTAGAAATGCGTCACTGGGTGAGAAACCCTCCAGAAAAAGGCAGTCTTCGGTGTGAAAGGAAATCTTGATCTACTGAGTTACTCAAATTCCAGTCATGGTGCTTTCAGGCCACGTCACCCCTCTTTCTCGGGACTGTTGCCCAAGTATGCTGGGACCCCAGAGCTGCCTGCTGGGGTCAGCAGTGATGTTTCCTCATGGAAAAGGAGGGTGAGCTGCAGCTGTCGGGGAACGCTGGGCAGAGCAAACAGTATCTCCTTGAAGGGCTCTTCAGCTGGGTAGTCTGTAGATGTGAGCCATCTGCACGCCTGTGGCTGTGCTCTGTCCTCCCACGTACCCACTGCACAGCCGTGGAGTGAGGGAGAGCAGCAGGGACGTAACCTCAGGTACAAAGTAGGTGTGAGGACAATAGTAGGTAGCTAGGAAAGACAAAAATAAGCCTGGAGCTGTGTGATAAAGGGTGATAAGGAGGGGTTCTGAGTGATTTAACACCTATCCAGAAATGGGTTTCTAACAAGTGACTTGCAGTTTAAAGACTGGAGCTGGAAGGTGAAGGACTGGATACTTAAGTGGACCCTTTCATTATGGAAGGGCTAATATTACTGAGAGGTTCCCATGCGTAGATTTATTTGATCCCTCTTCTTTTTTTTAAGAAATAGGTATAAGCTAATGAGGAAAAAATCTATATCTCAAGTTACAAATAGGAATATTCATTTGATTTCTGTTGCCAGATATTTCAAAGGTTTGATTGTATACTGATCTTTGTTTTATTTTAAGCCTGATCAGTCTTTGACATTGGGAAAATTTTAAATATTTTTTAAAAATAACAAGGAAAATGCTTATCATTTTGGGAACCCATATTTTATGACACTGATAAAAGAATGTGTATAGAAGCAGGCATAATATACCAGAAAAAACAGCGGCCTATTTTATTTTCTATGCTACTGCATATGTTTATGTCGCTATTTAATTGCTTAGATGGGAAGATAATGAATCCTTGTGTATACACAATGTTTCTGTTGTAATCATTTGTATTTTACATTAGAATAAGCTAGTAAAGAGGCACATAGGAAGCCCTGAAAATACTCACACATCGTTCACTTTAAAAGTTTTAAATCAAGCAGAATATTTGCAGTTAATTAACCACCTTAGTAACAGGATCGGTCAATACCTCCAAAGAGATTCTAGAATTAATTTCTTGGATCCAGTGTGATCATTTGGCTTTTATTTTCTGAGTAATCCATCCTTTGTAAACTAAATTATTAACAGATTTCATCCATTACAGAGAATAATTCACCTATATTACCTGTATCATCTGAACTGTCCAAAAGAGCTTGTTTCTGTCCTTTGATAGCAAAGGTACCTTAGGGAATAGAGACTGTCCCGGACAGCCCAGGTTAAAGGTAACCTTTGTAGATGTCAGCTCTGGAATGAATGGAATATATGACATGTAAAAGAAAAATCCAAAGGATGAGATGATGAATGGGATTTCTGTAATCAACTGTTAGGACCACAGAGTGTTTTGAGAAGTTTTCAGTTAATTTTCCCTGTCTTGTGCCCTAAAATATTTTGTAATTTTCAAAATTAATTCTGAGGGGACTAGGAACTGTTTTGTGGTTTGTCTAAATTAAACCTAAGGTGACTGTGAAAAAATGCATATTGCCTACTCTTCTCCAGGATCTGAAAGAGACAAACATTCACTTTTTATTTTCTTAATGTACAGTTTTTAGCAAGACTGATAGTCATAAAGAAAATGATCCATTAGACCAAATATGACTTTCCTGAGACAAAACAGCCTGCAAGTTGTATCAGGACTATAGCTGGGTCATGTTTTTTTAGCTGGGACATTTTCCTAATAAGTATTTGTGTGCTTGTCTGGCTTTGCTATGAGAGTCTGACTGTGCTAAAAAGATAGATATATGCTCAGCTTGCTAACAGTTGGTTGGCTACGCTTTTGGGGTGACTACATAGCTTGGTATATGCCATGCTTTGGGCATGGGGCGGTGAGGGGGTGTGTATGTGTGTGTGCGTATAGCTATAGATACAGATACAGCTCTGTGTGTGTGTGTATAATCCAGGGTAGACATATGGCTTGATTCATTGTTTTGCCAATTACCATCATGAGTGCAAGGCTGCTGAAAGGTCGAAGACATACATTCGCACGAATACTATATTTAAAGGCCAACAGCACCATTTATGTGGAAAATGAGAATCAATATTTACGCAATGACATGCCTGTCAAATAAAATTATAAATGGATTATCTCTTTGACCATCTATAGGTATAAGTTTAAAATTTAAATCATACCTGTAGGAAAATAAAATTTGTTTACATTTAGTCTGGACATTGAGAAGTTCTTAAAAGAAGGGTGAGAAATGTCAGTATGTATTTGTAATGTTCATTATTACCCATTTGGGTTAATTTATTCTGTTTAATTTAAATGTTGCATTTTCCTGCTACATCATCTGGTTTCCATGGATCCCAATGATTTTCTTCTTTGTGAAGGAGAATAAAAGTGTAGTAAAGGGTATCTTACTTTGCCTATGCTTGTTAATTGAAGACTTTCATGAAAATCTGCTAATAAAAAACTTGAAGATGCTGGAATAAAGCTGATTCTTTTCCTCTGATTTGCTATATGTGTGTATTAGCCTTCTAGATATTCATATTGATTGTGCATGAGCGAAGTGTAGGATTGAATTTATGTCGGTAGTGTATGTCTGCCAGCTAACTGACAGCAGAGTTTTCTGTGGTTATTAATAAAACAGCTAGAGAATACTCTTCCAGAGAAGTTTATGTACACTGCGCAGTATTACTGTAATTCCAAAACATGGAACCAGGGATTTTTTCTGCTATAGGGGAAAAATTATGTAATGCTGATGAAATAAAGCATTTTACTTGTTCTGTACTGCTGGATTGCATCTGTGCTTAATAATCTGCTATTTGCATTAACGTATTATCAGCAGGGCATAATGGCAAGGTTTATTTGAGGATCTTTCCAAACACCCTCTCCAGAGTGGTTTGACATCCTCTATTGAATTAACAGGTAAAAATAAAGAAACAGTAGGCCACTGTGAAAACCATTGCATTTTTGATCAATCTCATTTATGCAAAATAGTCACTGGACCAATAATGAAGAGTAGACATAGCTTCTATCTCCTAGCTGCCTACATGATGTGGATACCCTGTAGAGCTGGGTACTTATGAAATGGAGAGGAGCAGCCAGGCGAAAGTGGTTAGGCCTACCCCATTTGCAGACTAATTGCATTCTTTGTGGGGTGCCTTGGGTTCTTTCCAGATGATTAAACCCACAGCTGGGTATTGTTGTAGGAATCTTCTCTACATTTTGAAGAGAAATAAGAATTAGATTATTTTTTTTCCAAAAAGTATATTCACATTGTTACTGATGTTCTCCGTATGCAGCACTGCTGATGCTATAGTCTAACTGTAGACTGCGTCATTCAGAAATTTCTTAGCAGACAGGCAGCTATCTGCCACATTCAGTAGCTAAAGTCTAAGGTCTCGGCTTTGTGTATCATAGGTTTCAGTATGTCCTATGAGCTCTTAATGGGTTTTTTAAAGATTTTTTTTTCAGTATACTATGAAAAATACAGCAGTTAAGAATCCCATTTAAAATATAGATACAGTATTTTGAAGACAGAGAGCCAGCCTACATTCCACCTCAGTTCTGTCAGTATCTGAGGCACCTTTTTGAATTGCCTTCTGATGTGTGCTGTGCTGACATGTACTTTGCTCCTCTAGTGCCTGGGTAGCAGCATCTCCTTAAAGTGAAATACAGTCAGCTGTCCTTTGCATGAAAACATAGTTTCAGGGTGAAAGGGGAAAGGTGGAAGGAGAGGAGCATCTACTTATATTGAGAAACTGGGAGCTGATCAGGATGCATGTCTGGGATTGCCCATCGCCTCAAGCAGGACTCCCTGGCCATGAAATCTCAAGCAGGAAAGATTGTTGCCAGCCTGTCGCCTTATAAACAATGAGAAGAATAGGCTGAGTGATCAGAATCCATGTTTTGTAAGATGTTAAGTTGTTGTCATGGTTTTGACTGGGATGGGGTTGACTTTCTTGCTAGCAGCTGGTATAGTGCTATGTCTTGGCTTTGGGATGAGAATAGTGTTGGTAGTGCAGTAATGTTTTTGGTTGTTGCTAAGCAGTTCAAGGCTGTTTCTGCTCCTCACCCCACCCCACCAGCAAGTAGACTGGGAATGCACAAAAAGTTGGGAGGAGACACAGCCAGGACAGCTGACCCCAACTGACCAAAGCAATATTCCATGCCATATGACATCATGCTCAGTATATAAAGAGGGGGGAAGAAGAAGGACAGGGGGGATGTTTGGAGTTACAGCATTTGTCTTCCCAAGTAACTGTTATGTGTGATGGAGCCCTGCTTTCCTGGGGATGGCTGAACACCTGCCTGCCGATGGGAAGCAGTGAATGAATTCCTTGTTTTGCTTTGCTTGCATGCGCTGTTTTTGCTTTACTGTATTAAACTGTCTTTATCACAATGCGTGGATTTTGTCACTTTTACTCTTCTGATTCTCTCCCCTGTCCCAGCCAGGGGGAGCCAGTGAGCAGCTGCATGGTCCTGGTCACTGGCTGGGGTTAAACCATGACAGTTGTTGATCATCATTGATTTTAAAGAGGTTGACATGTACATCATCTATCTTTAGAGTGTCAAGCATTTTAAAATGCATATCTGCAACCAGTTAACCTATATTAGTATTCCATTATGAGAAATTGTTTTGCGCCTGAAGACAAAAGTCATTCTTGGTCTGATTAACTTAAGCAAACATTTCTCTTCCCTGAATAAAAACATGACACATTTTACGCCAGATAATTGAGGCTAAAGCTTTATTTTTCTTTAATTTTTTAAGTGCTTATGGTCTTCAGTTTTGATTCTGCTGTTGCCAGAGCACTGTGACAAGAATTTCCTAAAATGCATCTGTGTCTATCATTGTACTTTGAGGCAGGAATATTTTAAAGTAGCTCTCTGAATTTGCAAAGTCTTTATTACTTTGGACAGAGAATATATCTAAGAAATGGCATGATTAAGGTGCATGTTTAGGTGAGTGAAGCAGCTGAGTCAGAATTGTAGGACTGGTTCCCCTCTATCCATCCTCTCACACTACCTGCTAATAGAATTCCACCTCCTCTTTATTACATTTTCCTGTTTCAGTCTGGACTTCTAAACCCGTGAGCCTATGTATGTTACAAATCAGGCAGTTCCGTAGCTTCCATCCTTTCTTGTGTTCATGTTAGTAAGATCTCTTTGGCTAGAAACGTGTATGTTTTCTTTAACCATTATCAGGAGCTAAGATCTGTAACTTTATTCTGCTAATTACCTTGTTCTGTACAATTTTCTACCTATATTATCCTTTTTTACTATGAAATGACAAAGATCATGTGTGGCGTTTCAAAGCAACCTGGATAAACCTCTTGAAAGTGTGAGAACTATTATCTCTGAGACAGAATACAGTCAGAATTTCCACAGAATAGTGTTCTTTTACTATGGTTACACTTTATAATGTATTTCATTCATAACCAGTTCCAGATTTTTTACTAACTGTACTTACTACTTTTTCAATATATAAATGCTGAGCATTTATTCCATTTTAAAGAATATTATACTTACAGTATTAGCATGTGATACATTTCTGCACATTATGCACGTGTCTTTCTTGGGAATTCCTATCTACTGATGTTTACTATTAAGTAATTTTATTATTTACTTCATATTACTGTTAAGTTATTTATACACAAAGAGATTATTTAAATTCCATTAAATTGCTACTAACTTCAAAGGGAGCAGAGTGATCTCCAAAGCAAGGAAAACACTCACTCATCCTAGACATACTTAGTCCCTCATAGATTCCCCACACATCTGCAGAGATGTACAGATTGCCCACACATTGTATCTCACACATACTGTTTCCAAACTGAAAATGGTTCCAAATGCTGTGATACGTTAAGTCCTGACAGAGACAAGTATTAAAATTATTTGTGTATAACCTAGTGTGTTTTTCTTTCCTGTCCTCTGCTTCTCTAAAATGCAAGTAAATATAAATAGTTTCATATAACTTTTTTATAATACCCAGCCATTTTATTTACCATGTTTTATTTGCCCAGTATACCCTTCCATTAATAAACAGTCATGTTCCTGATGATGGAAAGAAACATCGCTGGAAGGTGTTTCAGTGGGTCTAAATCTGAGTGACTGCCTCCTACTGTTTTTTTAGTTGACAATAGAGGGAGCAGAGCCTACCGTGATGACATACCTGATCTGTGTATCTAAAGTTAGAAATACTGAAGCCAACCATTTTTGCCAAGAGTTTACACTGAAAATCCACACATAAACTCATTCATAAATTTCTGTTTTCCTTCAGTATTGTAGTATTTGTATTTTGTACATTTCCTAAATTTATTGGGCTGTAGTTTAGCAATTTTATTTTCCAAAGTTGTTTTATTTTCTTTAAATATCCTCTTATGTCCAAGTAGGTCATGGTGATTGAGTTTACAGTTCTTCATTTCAGCTTCCAGTTACAGGCTTTTTTATTGCAAAGTTACTCAAGATTATTTTCGTTTTGCCTTTTTATTAGTTTGTTACCTTACTGAGAATTTCTTGTATTGCATTTTTATATTACTTCCTATTATCTTTTTTCTTGATTATCAAGCTATTGTAATTCTCCATTATTTATATTTCTTTCATATTCTCCTATCAAAATCTTTTTCAAGATAGTAGTGAAGCATTTTTTTCCATGCTTTGTTCTTTCTGATCTTTCTAAATTACCTGTGCCCCACAGTATTCAGATCTCATTTTATCTCTTGTTGGGATGCAACTGTCATGATACTTAAAAACTGCCTTTAGTTTCACATACTAATGGTTTTTACCTTAAAAACAATTCTTGTTCTCAAGAATGTCCATTGTCCTTCAGTTGATTACATCAGAAAATATTTTCCTAGGCTAGCTGGTTTTTTAATCCCTTATCACTCTTGTTACTGACACCTAATCTATCTTTCTTTTACCATTTTTAAACGTCCACAGTCATTTTAAAGTCTTCCTTCAAGTTCTCTGTAGACTATTAAGGCTTAGCTGCAATCCATTGTATCTATTCTAAAACCTCATTTTTTCCATATAAATCAAGGTTAAATGTCCCTCGCAAGTCTAGCTTGAAATCTCCCAAATTTGGAATAAATACAATAATTTTTTCTGCCAATGAAATAAGTTACAGTTTGGAAATGACAGTAGCTTTCTGTAATAAAGTCTGCTTTTTATGAGTAAAAGAAAAAAGAGCTTCTCACAATACAGGGTAGATTTTGCAGCTCGCTCATAAAAACCTGTCTGTGTAGGTAGTATTACCCTGACTTATGGAGTCCGCACAGGTAGCTTTCGTCTAAGAACTACTGTCTGGGTCTTGCAAGCAGTCCTACTTGCTGGATTTGAGAGGGTCATGGAGATGAGTTCGGAGACTCTTTGCTCATGGTGGTTAACATAGGGCTACCTGAGCACAGAACTCGAGCAAACATTTTGGCACTGACAGAACTGCCTGCACAGAATGTTGGGCATCTTCTACCTGCTTCTTCTGGCAGAGTTTGGAGTTAGCTGAAGATGTATTTTGGATATCTCATCATAAATTTAGACCTAAATGTTTTCATTTAAAGCACAATATGTTTGATTGAATAAGAAACTGAAAGTGGCTCTTCTGAGCCTATATCCAATTCTAAACCCAGTGGCGTATTTTTTTGTCCTTATTAGTGGAATAAAAATAAATAATCAGGCAACTTAAGTGTAACACATGGGGGAGGGCATGTCCATGTGATCTTTTGCAAGAAAACCCAGTGTAACACTGGCAAGTTGATTGGCACAAGCCGTCTTTAGACTAGGAACCGTGCAGCTCTGCTCATGATGTTGTTCTGCAAAGCACAGCTGCAGGCCCTCCTGTCTGTGGCTGGGCCATGTCTGGCTGCCTCAGATTACAGATGCGCTGCTGTCCTGTCTGGCCAAATTGCAGACACAACCCTTCAACCAGTCATACCCCAAACCACAATTTCCTTCCCAGGGACTTGATTTTATGCCCATCGAGAGCTGATTGTTTGGCCTGGTATTTGTCTTTATCCATTTCTACAAAAACACACTTAGGCTTTTCATCTCCCTTATGTATCGTTCCTGAGATTAAAATTCAAGAAATAACCTTATAGAGTGTATCAATGCAAAGGACACTTGCACCCCTATCAAAATCTATGGTCCATAGGTCTGCACTGAAACTGATCTGGCTGTAAACGCCAGAGCTACCTCACCAATATCTAAATGATATAACCGAGAGCTGTGAAGAGAGAGAAATCAGAGGGAAAAGCAGCACTTGGCACCTGCTGGACCAGATAAAGAATTCAGAGTTATTTGTTCCACTATGGAACAATATTTATCCACAATTTACTTAGACATGCTTGGTTCTTTGGAGATTAATGGAGCTTAACTGTTAGCACCTCGGTCCCTCTTTAAGACTATTTCTCACTCCATCTCCACTTTACAGAAAATAGATGGGCTGTTCATTTTATCCAGATTACACTAATAAGAAGACAATAACTGACTTCTTTTTAAGCATCCCTCAGAAATGCTGCTATTCCACTCCTCTCCCTTTATTCCTTTATGTTGTGAAGCAGCAGTATAGTGCAACCATTCTTTGTTAGCAATTTTCTGTGCTTTTGTCCTTTGAGAATTTACTTGATTTTGTTTCTGTGGTTGAACTTTGATGATTTCAGATAACAAAAGAAGAAGAAGGTGGTCTTTGTCTCATCTAATGATGACATTGTGCAATGCTCACGAGCGGCAAACTTCATTACCTGAATGCCTGTTTTCGAAAGGTGCATCTTTCCTGACATGTGAAAGCATCACGCCCCATTTTCTGGCCAAATAGCTTGCACTTCATTAGTCTGCTCTTAAAGGTGTTTTACTTCATTTGGGATCTCCTGTTATGCAAAATTTGAAAATGCTCATAGGTTCCCCTCCTTCCCTTTTATATGCAAACAGGATCAAAAAAAGAAGCAGTAATACTTGCCTGGCCAAAGCAGTCCTTTCCTCTGGCACACTTGCATCTTTCTGGATACAGATCACTGTGGATCTTTTTTGTATACCTGTGAATGCCTACCTACAAGATTCTTCAGCAAGTCTATATAGGCTCCTTCCCTTTAACTGCTGCTATGAAAAAAAGAAAAGGTTTGCCTACTAAGTCAGAAGCAACTTCTGTACATGTAGTTGTAGTAGTAGTAGTAGTAATTATTATTGTTAAGCTACAGAACTGAAATATCTGTAATATTCAGCCTGACAGAGAGAGAGGATTCCTCTTTATTTTCTTACATGAGCTGTTTTCTTTTTCTCTTTTTAAATATATGGAAATTCCTAGTTATAGAGGGTGAGCCAAAGCTTCCGACTGCATGGAGGCAAGAGGGAAAAAAGCAGGTATCTCTGAAGATGTACAGAAAATGGTCTACTTTAGTTGGACTTACTATTCCATAATTAAGCACTATTAAGTATATAGGAAGTGAAGCCTGGCAGGATTTAAGTAGATTGGGTTGTGTCCCCAAAGTTTTTATGGTCAAACAGGTAGTGGGATTCAGACCTACGTGCATTAAGCTCCTTGTCACTCTCCCTAAGAGTCAATGGCAGAATTGCTCTGAAACAATCGAGTCATTTGAATGGGGGAGCTATATTGAGTAATGCGAATTAATATTAAAGTGCCTGCAATTCAATTTACTTTCAGACTAATGTTTTCTCTGAGGATATTTTCAACTTTAAGGGCAATAAAATCATAAGCTTAGATTTGACAGCTTGAAAATTACACAAAAGACAAGATGATTCCTTGTAGAGTCACTTGGTTTTTTTCAAGTAACAAAACACACCAGTTTGCCTGTACTTTGCTATCTAGATCTAGAAACTTTGAATTTGCCATTTCTTTTACCTGCAGCATTTTGTTCTTTAACTCATTGGTATGAATTTGCCTCATACCCTGACAGTGTGCTTACCATTTGGTCTGCCTTGCCTGCAAAAATCCTGTTCACTCTCCAACTTCTGAATATGGAAGCTCAGATCCAGGCAGCAGCTCAAAAGGGCGGTCGTGAAACAGTGCCAGATTCCTGTTCTTCTTTATTTCTTTTTCTCACTCCTGCTTTTGATTCTTTGTGCTGTACTTAAAGAAGGGAAATAGTAGGGAGAGATGGGTGAGTTCAAAGAATGAAATTTGTGTATGAGTGGTAGAAAAGCAGGGCTACAATCTTATTGGCATCACAGACACATGGTGGGATGGCTCCTGTGACTGGACTGTTGGAATGGAAGGACACAGGCTCTTCAGGAAAAACAGGCAGGGGAGACGAGGAGGGGGTGTTGCCCTCTATGTCAATGGCCAGCTAGAGTGCATGGAGCTCTGCCTGAGGATGGATGAGGAGCCAAACGAGAGCTTGTGTGTCAGGATTAAAGGGAGGGCAGGGACAGGTGACATTACAGTGGGGGTCTGCTACAGGCCAGCTGACGAGGAAGATCGAGCGGATGAGGCTCTCTAAAGACAGATAGGAGCAGCCTCACTTTCACAAGCCCTGGTCCTCTTGGGGGACTTCAACCACCCTGCTGTCTGTTGGAGGGACAACACAGCAGGCCATAAGCAATCCAGGACGTTCCTGGAATGCATCGATGATAAATTCCTTCTCCAAGTCATAGAGGAGCCAACGAGGAGAGGTGGTATGCTGGACCTTGTTCTCACCAACAAGGAGGGGCTAGTGGGGAAAGTGAAGCTCAAGCTCAGCCTTGACTGCAGTGACCATGACATGGTGGAGTTCAAGACCTCAGAGTGGTGAGGAGGGCACACAGTAAGCTCACTGCCCTGGACTTCAGGAGAGTAGACTTTGGCCTCTTCAGGGATCTGCTTGGCCAAGTGCCATGGGATAAAGCACTGGAGGTAAGCGGGGCCCAAGAAAGCTGGTTAATATTCAAGGACCACCTCCTCCAAGCTCACGAGTGATGCATCCCAACAAAGAGGAAGTCAGGCAAAACTCCAGGAGGCCTGCATGGATGAACAAGAAGCTTCTGGACAAACTCAAACAGACAAAGAAAGTCTACAGAGGGTGGAAGCAAGGACGGGTAGCCTGGGAGGAATACAGAGAAATTGTCCGAGCAGCTAGGGATCACGTTAGGAAAGCTAAAGCCCATATACAACTAAATCTGGCCAAGGACATCAAGGGCAACAAGAAAAGCTTCTATAGGTATAACAGTGATAAAAGGAAGACTAGGGAAGGCGTGGGCCCTCTCCGGAAGGAAATAGGAGACCTGGTCACCCAGGACATGAAGATGGCTGAGGTGCTCAATGACTTTTTTGCCTCAGTCTTCATTGGCAAGTGCTCTAGCCACACTGCCCAAGACACTGAAGGTAAAGGCAGGGATTAGGAGAATGAGGAACCACCCACTGTAGGAGGGGACCAGGTTCAAGACTGTCTGAGGAACCTGAATGTGTGCAAGTCCATGGGACCTGCTGAGATTCATCCACGGGTCCTGAGGGAACTGGAGGATGACGTTGCCAAGCCACTGTCCATCATATTTGAGAAGTCATGGCAGTCCAGTGAAGTTCCTGCCGACTGGAAAAGGGGAAAACTAACCCCCATTTTTAAAAAGGGAAAAAAGGAAGACCCTGGGAACTGCAGGCCAGTCATTCTCAGCTCTGGCAAGATCATGGAGCAGATCCTCCTGGAAACTGTACTAAGGCACATGGAAAATAAGGAGGTGATTGGTGACAGCCAACTTGGCTTCACTAAGGGCAAATCGTGCCTGACAAACTTGGTGGCCTTCTGCGATGGCATTACAGCATTGGTGGATAAGGAAAGAGTAAGTGACATCATCTACCTGGACAAGTGACATCATCTACCTGGACTTGTGCAAAGCATTTGACACTGTCCTGCATGACATCCTTGTCTCTAAATTGGAGAGACATGGATTTGATGGATGGACCACTCAGTGGATAAGGAATTGGCTGGATGGTTGTGGTCAACAGCTCGATGTCCAAGTGGAAAACAGTGACGAGTGGCATTCTTCAGGGGTCAGTACTGAGACCGGTGCTGTTTAACATCTTTGTTGGAGACATGGACAGTTGGATTGAGTGCACCCTCCGCATGTTTGCTGATGACACCAAGCTGTGTTTTGGTCAACATGCTGGAGGGAAGGGATGCTACCCAGAGGGACCTGGAAAAGCTTGAGAGTTGGGCCCGTGCAAACCTCATGAAGTCCGACAAGGCCAAGTGCAAGGTCCTGCACGTGGGTTGGAGCAACCCCATGCATAAATACAGGCTGGGTGGAGAATGGATTGAGAACAGCCCTGAGGAGAAGGACTTGGTGGTGTTGGTGGATGAGAAGCTCAACATGACCCAGCAATGTGCACTCACAGCCCAGAAAGCCAACCACATCCTGGGCTGTGTCAAAAGAAGTGTGGCCAGGAGGTAAAGGGAGGTGATTCTGCCCCTCTACTCTGCTCTCATGAGACCCCACCTGGAGTACTGCGTCCAGCTCTGGAGCCCCCAACATAAGAAGGACATGGGCCTGTTGGAGTGAGTCCAGAGGAGGGCCACGAAGATGATCAGAGGGCTGGAGCACCTCTGCTATGAAGACAGGCTGAGTGAGTTGGGGTTGTTCAGCCTGGAGAAGAGAAGGCTCTGGGGAGACCTTATAGCAGCCTTTCAGTACCTAAAGGGGGCCTACAGGAAAGATGGGGAGGGACTCTTTATAAGGGAGTGTAATGATAGGACGAGGCGTAACGGTTTTAAACTGAAAGAGGGTAGATTTAGATTAAATATTAGGAACAAATTCTTTAGTATGAGGGTGGTGAGACACTGCAAGAGGTTGCCCAGGGAAGTTGTGGAGGCCCCATCCCTGGAAGTGTTCAAGGCCAGGTTGGGTGAGGCTTTGAGCCACCTGGTCTAGTGGGAGGTGTCTGTGCCCCTGGCAAGGTGGTTGGAACTAGATGATCTTTAGGGTCCCTTCCAACCCAAACCTTTCTATGAGTCTATGAATAGCAACATAAGTTGGCAGTTGACCCAGTGGGTGACACTTAGCAGATACTGCTTCCAAGATCTTAGAGTGCTACTTGACAACAAGGTAATGACTCATTAATGAACACAAAGTATAGCTTTAAATTTCACTCATGATTTTTGTACTGTAAGGGTATTCATGTATTTAAATGCCAAATCTTGTCCCAGATGGATTGATAATACTTGATATTAATATAGATTACATGTAGGGGAGATATGTCCTTGTTTGTTTCAAAGTCTAGTGGAGACTATTGATCAGAGTCCCTGTTATAGCATAGATCCCGTGGAATCTGCGTATCTGGATCACTTCGTGTGCTGTATTTTGTAAGCTCTCAGTCAGGAACATACACCTCTATTTCCTTCTCTGTCAAGAGAATTTCTGTGCAGGTTTTTTGTTTATGAATTATTGTATACACTGCATAGGGACATACTATGGAGTTTTATACACAGTATTTTTAAAATAGTTGTAACTTTTCCATTTCCTTGAGTTTGTGAAACATGCCTACTTCAAAGCACTTTCCCAATTCATATTTCTTTCTTGTTTTACATGTCTCTGCACCCCAGTACAGACAGGCTCTGCACCTCAGTTCAGACAGCTTACTTCCGACTCTATTGATTTAAATACATTTATGGGTAAAGAAACTACCCAAAACTTCTTACTCTTATGGAGTGGAGAGAAACAGCTTTCTCCTTCAGCAACTGCTTATGCATATTTATTGAATAGCTTCTTTGAGGATGTTATAATGAGCTTGCTTATCAGTGAAAATGACTTGAAGTAGTCTCAGATCTCAATATCTGTGATTCCAATTAGGAATTTAATAAATGCTGAAACCTTTTAAATCTTTCATTTATTCATAATGTAGCATGACAATAAACAGCTGATGACAGTGGAGAAATTCAACAGGAATCTACTGTCTAGATTAATTTATTTTTTTTTGTTAGCTTGCAGAGCCTGCATCTGTGACCATGACATGCTTAACTTCAGAGAACTCATTATTACTTCCATTGTGCTCTAGCAGTTTTCATCCTTCACAGTCAGAGATGGGCAACTGATTTTAAAGAATTTCCATGCTCAGGGGAGGGATAAACACTCTTTTATTGCTTCATGCCCGAGTAGGACAGCCAGGTCTTCTTAAACAGAGAAACAAAAAATATGGCAGTTAGAGATTTATCAGTGTTTGATTTTATATTCCTACAGAAAGAGAAAATAAATGTTTGCTTACTTTGAAGACAAAATGCATGACTGGCTAGCCTTGGAAATTTATGTTATTAAAAAGTTTGGTGGTGAATTGTAAGAAATATGGACTTTAGTTTTACATCTGGACTTCTCAAAATGAATTGGTAACTGGATTCTTTTGCTTTTCTATATAGCTTTCCTGGCTCATGTTACTGACCAGTGTTAGCCTGTGACAAAAGTGAAAGGAATTGGTTACTCCAAGCCAGCTGGTATCTGAGAGACAGTTGATAGATATTTTTATAGCTTATTCTTGAGAAATATCTATAGCATACCAGCTGTCACTTATGTAGTATATGTAATATGGTTTCTGGTGTTCGAAGTAAAGTGGTAGTCATTCAAAGGTATAAAGAGTGAACCAGCTTCACACTGTAAATAAACAGTCCAATGTACTTGTGAGAGTAGGAGACATTGTTCTTACCTTTTCGTCACATGTCTCCTCCAGATTCACATCTGATACAATCTGCTGAGTACTTTGTATGTTCATATAGCTGTCATTCTTGGGAGATTTCTCAGCCTTCTTGCAACACGCAAGGAGTTTCGCTGGGTGAGTTTTGCAGATCTGTGGCAACTCCTGAGGCCTACTGTGTAGTATTATTAGAAGGACTGTTGAGTATCAGAAAATTGCAGCCATTCCTGCACTCCACGCTTCCCTAGGCTTGCACTGTCCACCTGTAGCATTCAAGGAGGTACAGACTTGCAGAACACACAGGTATCAGTAGTGGATGCATACATGCTGCTGGACACGAGGCTTCCAGATCATCCAGTTGATGGGTATGGTTAATATATCCCAGCAACATTTAGTTTACCATACGTGAACAAAATGTCTTTGCAGTAAATGTAGAATTTACGTAATCCAGCTGTTACACAGTGTATTTGCATATAAATCTGTCTGAAGAAAGATGGCAATTGTTGATATTCAAGTCAAATAAAACATCTTAGATGACTGTATGCCATCTCCAGTAATTGTCTCCTCAATAAAATAATTTATATTGTGCAGTCTATTTTGTCATAGGAAACATTCAGGAAATTGTAGATTTGGTTGGGGTTTTTTTCCCCAATAGGTGGGAACTAATAGCAAACTAGATCATTATTAGAGTTATAGATGTTGTTAGGTGGATGTTTACTGTATTGCTTTTTTATGGGAATGGGAGAATAAGTAGAAATTGTCTTGATCTGAAACATGCAGGTACAGATGGAACCACACACCATGCTGCATTGTCCTTTAAACTTCTGCACCGTGAGTCCTGTCTTTTCAAGCTTGTTAATTGGCAGCTGTAAGGTTTTTTTTTCTTATCTTGAGAGTTGTTTCATGAAAAGAGCAGATTCCAGAGAGTTGTAGACTTTTGTAGCTTTGAAGCACTCCATCTATCATATATGCCAAAAATATTACAGTGCTTGGCTCGATGCATATATAAAAAAAAATTGTGTTATTGATGCTTAGAACATCAGTGGATTTCGGCACTCCAGTTTTCTCAATTAAAATGTTTTCTTCAGAGTATAAGATTTAATGTACTTGTAATCATTTGGCCAATGATTATAGACTTTCCCTTACTGGAATTCTGCCATTCAGTAAAAAAAAAAAGGATTACTTTTTAATTGAGTAAATGTGTCATTTTTCATGACCTTTTTCTATAGATGTAAATTTCCAAGAAAAGATCGTAACTGGAAATAATCCAGGCATGCTGGTTTTGAAGGTTAAATGTTTTCAGGGGAGATTGTAATTAGAGATACCAGAATCATAATTTTATGCTTTTGATTTATTTTCCCTTTGAGCACTTCTGCCTTTTTCAGGCTATGAGAAATTTCTGTCTAAATCAGTAAATTAAAAAAATTTATGACAGTGAATGTGAATTGATATTCCTATATATCAAAACGAAAATCTGCTTTGTCGTCATCACTAATGAAAGACTGATGATGAAACAAATAATTTGTACATTTGGAATGTCTCATAAAGCAATTTTTTTCTGACATAATACACATTTTCCTTTCAGTGCTTTTTTTACCAGTGAACGATTGCCAGCTCTCCAGCAAAACTTCCACAGCTTCAGTAATGGAATTTTTTCTGAATCACAGAATTACCTCTGCTGGAGTTAAGCCCTGGTATATTCTGTCAGCGCAAGGTCTATACCCCGTGAAAGTCCTGTTTCAAAGGTGAATTTTACTCTTCTGGATAACATTTACATCTTGCAGCTAGCAAACTACTTGTACTTGAGTATCCTTGCACATCTGAATCATGGCACTGAGTTTTTGATGGAAACCTGCCAATTTTAGGAAGAGTAAGGATTTTGCTAAATGTACATTTTATAATGCCACTTAAGCAAAAGACAAGAGGCAAAGGTTTAACAAAATGGTTTATCACTGCAAAAATAATTTAAAAAATACCTCCTACAAGATGAGCAGGACCTTACAAATGCACTTAAGACTTTGCTTTCTGTCTCACCTTATTTATGTGAATCAGGCAACAGAAATTTAATCATCACCATTTATAAATTGTACATAACAGTAATTCATTGCTGTTCTGCACTTTCCTGTTCTTTGTCAGAACAACAGACACAAAATGGACATAAATGGAACAAAAAATTGATAAAGCCATCATATCCCCACCAAAAAGAAACACAAAGCACATGCTGAAGCTCTGATATTCAATATGAACAATTTTATGTTTTCTTTAAAGAGACAGTGAGTGTCAACTTTGAGTATTGTCTATAACATCAGTAGTAATAAGTAGCCTAAATAAATGACAGCAAATTACCTGACTAAAAGTTAAAGTAAAGCCTGGTTTTGTCCTTTTCACACATTCCTGGTTTTGCTTATAGTAAATGAAACTGTTTTGAAGTTGGTATCTGTGCTGTACCCAGTTTTGGCAGCTTTAATGAACGTAGTATAAATGTTTTCAAATTGCTTTTCAAAATGCTCTGTAACTCCCTAGGTCTTTTTTCTTTTTAATTTTCTGTCCGTCCAATCCTTCCCTAGAGCATGAGATCAACCGTACTTGAACCATTCCTGGAATATTTTTATTGAATTAGTTCTTAGAAAAAAAAGAACAAAACACCTCTAATGACAGAAGTTCACAAGCAGTTGGTTTCTGTGAACTGTTTAAGGGTTTCTACTACTGGAAAATTCTTCTTAGTGTGTAATCTAAATCTTCCTCACTGTGAATTAATCCCATTACTTCTTGGCCTATGCACATTAAGCATAGACAGCAGTTTGTTTCCATTCTCTCTGTTCTTATGAGTGCATATACGCATCACATATATGCATTTATGTGTGTATATATGAAAGTATATGGCTGCATGTGTTGCCTTCTCTCAGCCTCTCTGGGCTTGAATGACAAGTTCTCACAGTATAGGCCATATTTTTTGGATGTGTGATCATTCTTATTGCTGTCCCCTGAACTGTCTCCATCTGCTCTATGTTTGTTTTTTTGATGTATGGTACCCAAAACTATGAACACTAGACCACAGGAGGCTTTTGTAGTGCTTGAGCAGATTGGATGGAACAAATGCTCCTTTATGTAGTTATCTCAAGCTATCCTCCATTGGCAATGTAAGTTAGGGAGAGTCTTCTGTTCCTGAAATTAAAATGAAAACTGTACTAGTAACTTATGTTGAGGAACATTAGAATACACTTCAGTCTCTGGAATAAATAAGATCTGTACATAGTAACTAACATTAGTGTCAATGATATTTCAGATATTGCAGAATTTTGAAGGTTACAACATCAAAGAAAAACCAAACCATCACAACAGTTCAGCAGTACAGCACAGTGGGAACAGCTGTTTTTCTGTAAAGTACATTGTCTGCATTCTCAGAACTAGTGTACTAATCTGGCCAAGCCTACTCT
Organism: Burhinus oedicnemus; assembly: GCA_008921705.1. Classification (NCBI taxonomy): domain Eukaryota; kingdom Metazoa; phylum Chordata; class Aves; order Charadriiformes; family Burhinidae; genus Burhinus; species Burhinus oedicnemus. The sequence continues at coordinate 2,450,071 of VFFE01007705.1, forward strand.
TCATATGTTCTTACAAATTAGTAAGTGGAAAATACCATGAGATGCTTTTGAAGGTAAGATGCAAGGTAATAGAAATGTGTCATCAGCTCTTGACCTTTCCTTCTATCTCTCTAGATCAGTTCACCGTTGTGGTTGATACTGTCCATTCATTGAGACATTGATACATACAACAATAAGAAATATTTACTCTCCTTTCAGTGAATGGATGGCTCAATCGTGGATATGGTCACATAACTAGAAGTGCACCCTCAGTAACTTTAACACATAAAATGCATCTCCCTTTGGCTTTACCTTACGTTTCCATTTCTTTGGTAGACTTTCTTGTATAGGTAAATATACTCTGCTGTAAGGGCAAACTTATTTTTGATATATCCTGCTTATATTTCTCAAAGACAAGTTGTATCATTGAGGAATACACAACCTCAATGGGATTTTCAGTAAGGTTAACTTAAAGTCCAGCATTAAAATTGAGGGGTTTGGACTGATTTTTGGAATTTAGAAACCCAGAGCACTAAGCTAAGTTGCAAAAATCCGCTCTGTTTCACATTTCCTGATTATTGAAAATTCTAGATTACTCTTGTGTGTCAGATATATTCCAAAACAGGCACAATTAATCACTGTAATGCACATAATCTTTTTTCAATTGTGGATTTTTTTTCAGCAGCTCTCTCAAACCATTAAAAGCTTGCTCCTTAAAAAAAAAATGTCAGTTACATTCTCCTTCAGTTTTTGCAGAATATCTCACCTTCTATGTCTGTCTTTTAGGCACTCATTTAGCAGGTCCTTACACATTGCCAGATTGCCGTTCCTATTTGATACCCCACTGATTTTGGTGGGACACCATGCAAACAGAGCCGCCTACCAAATATGTGATCAGTGCTGCGGGGAGTTCTAGCTCCCCGAGGCAAAGACTGCCTTGATAGTATGTTAGAGAAGATACAGAGATATTACTGAAGTTCAGCATGTTGCATTATCACAATAGAACCTTTTCTATAAATTATTTAAAGACTAATTTAGTCTTTTAAAATTTGATTGCTTATCTTCATACTTTTGCTGTGTAGTTTTTTTATTACAGTGGATAACCTGGTATATGGTATGTTCTGTTCTAAAGCTAGTATTGAGAAAGACTACAAAATTACCATCCTCTGCTTAGTAGTGATGGCACTAATACATATTACATGCAGTGGCAGACAGCTATGTTTAAAAAATGAAACATGTAGGAAAGTTAAAACAAAAATGAGGACACTTTCGTTTCAGTTGAGAGCTTTAAAAATGACAGGCAATTGTATGAAAGCACAAAGTGATACTAGCTTAATGATAGTATTTCAGAAGTCCTATCAAGAGCTGATGCCCAGTTTGGCAATTGCTTTTATATAGCGTGAATCAGGTTTGAAGCACTTTGCGAAAACAAGAAGTCTGACAGGAAATTAAATTCCAAGTAAGAAATAAATTAAACATTGAGACTACTATGCTGGTTCCTATTCATTGAGGAAAACCTCAATGAATTCTTCTGGGGATCCTTTCCTTACTGAAAGATAAAATAAGAGACAAAGCCTTAGGGAGCATTCAAAAAGGATATTTCTCAGAAAAAAATGGAGGAACTTTCTTGTAAATTTGGAAAGAATGTGGTCCCAGGTAACAAGAACCTTTCTGTAAATACAAGTGAGATCATGAGGTTGTTTAGGGACCAGAATATGTGTCATTTATCCATCTAATCATTGAACAGCTGGTGTCATAAAAGTGCCTGTTACATGTAATACTTTCATGTACTGACTTTACAAAGTCTTTGAAAACATGGTGAATAGCAGAGGCCCTTGTGCAACTAGAAAAAGCACAATATGGCCCGGAGGTGAAAAGAAAAGGTACTGCTGTGGTGCCTTTGGATTGTGATGAACATAGGCTGAATGTAATTTGGGATAATGTTGATAAGACTGATTAATTCTGAGAAAATTACTCTTTTCTCTTTAAGAATTTTAGCATGTTTTCTACCAACCTCCACAGCAATTTCTTTGCCAACTGTGATAGGGGCAGATTGACCTTCTATGCCACACCTCTGCTTATGTGCTTATTGCTACTTATTACTGAAGTGAAGAGAGTGACTAGGATGCAGATATCACAAAAGATTAAGAGAGTTGGTTCTAAAGCATTGTTTGATGATACAAAGCTTGCTTCAACTAATTTAACTATTTGGTCACCAAAACTGGAATGAAAAGACAGGTAGAAAGAATTTGTTCTTTTCATGAATGTTAACATATAAATACAGTTTCAAACATATCTGAGAGATTTCCCTTCTTTTGGTCTCAGGATGAACTTTGTAGAACAGATGTTAAAACATAGCTGATAAAGGTCACTTGCACTTTTTTTTCAATTCATGTTTATTTTTAAAAAAATGGGGATAATCTCCCTTTAATGAGTTTAGTTTTATAGTAAATTTGGGACTAAAGCATACAGTCTCTGAAGAGAAGCATATGTAAGATTATAAATTGAAATAAAAACCTAAACCCAACATTGTTGTGAAGTTAAATCATCATTAGTGGCTGTAACAAGGCAAAATACTGCTTTTTCTTCACATGAGATAATCTGTGCGTTTGTGCTATTTCTTCATTTCATAATCTTCATTTGTGGCTATTTCATCAAAAATATTAATAAATTTTAAGCATTTTGTTTTAAGATTGTTACGTTCTATCATTACATGAGTCATAATGAATGACATTTTCTTTTGAAAGTTGGAACTTGTTATTTCTGCTTAAGCATTTTGGCAAGCAAGGCTCTTTTTTAACAGGTTGTAACAAATGCCCATTCAATTACTATTAAAAGTGTCGTTATTGTCAATTATATAAGTGAAAACATTAGTTATGCTTATTGTTATGTGCTTTGTGTGAAGGTAGATTGCGGGGCTAGTGGCATGTTGGTCTCGGTGAAAGACAAATGCAGAAGGGTCTTCTCACAACAGCAGTCCCTATAACATTTTCTTGCAACTGTTGATGTAAGCGAAACTGTAGGGCTTTAGTGTCATGACTGTACCATTGTGTAAAATGCCAGTCTGAATGTACAGAACCAGAGGTTTGTGGGTGATTCCTTAGCTCTGTCAGTTACTACAGCTTTAAAGAGTCCAATGGGTGTGTGAAAATATACTGTGAGTTTCAACATCTTCTTCTTAACGGAGAATAACCTACTGAGAAACATGAAGTCCTTAGTGTCTTTGAAGATAATGGCAAAATTTTCACTGAGGTCATCAGAGACAAAATTTCATCTGCAAAGCTGAACAAATAAGGCATAGCTAGTGATAGTAAAATATTCTTGGTGTCTAGCACGTTTGTGCAGAATTCATAAAATGACAAGTTTGAGAACAAGTAAGTTATAGGACAAGTTAATTAACAGTTTCCACTTGTAAGTTACCTGGGTTTTCTCTTAGATATCTAATACTTGGCTATAACTTTTGTCTTCATTGTTTAATTTCATCTGATTTCATAAAATAGCACATTATGAAATGTGGTCATTACCAAAATAATATTCTTTTAAAGCATTAAATAGACTACGATGTATAAGATATATCTAATTCATTCCATATTCAGAGTAAATCTTATTACTTATGAAGGTTTGAATATATAAAAATAAATGTCTGCCCAGTCCTTTGAAAATTAGTGTTAGACATCGCACTATAAAACTTTAAAACAGTCCATGCTTTCAGCTACCTTACTATAAAGACAGTGACTTCATTCTTCACAACGAATGCTGTATTTTATACTAAATTTTAATATACGGCATATATTTATAAAACAATATTAGCACTGAGGTTTGGTGTTACTGTTCTTGAACGTTATTTTCCCTTACCTCGTGAAATTGGTCAGCGTTATTGTAGCTATCTCACACGTAGGTTTTCATTTGTGAAAACATTTTTCTTCATATTGCTGATGTAAATTTTTTTTAACAGTGGTCGTAGAAGTCCGCTTTTTCGTTGAAACAACTTTTCATCCAGTCACTTGTGCAACAATTGGCTGTACAATCATTGCATTGCAATGAGAAAGTCTCACTCCATTCAGTTGCAGAACACTAAGTCTAAAGAGCGATTATCTTTCACTCCAGGGCAACTGTTTCTGTGGCATGTAAGGAAAAGGGCAATGTACTTGTGTAAATTAATCTGATTGAACATTTGGAGGGGAAATGGAATTATTATGTAGCAGTTATATTATGCCATTGCTGAAGGCACTGAGAAATCTTCCATAATGGTAGCCGTAATTCCAGCTGCAGCAATATTTTAAATTTTGTGGCACATACAATACTTCAATGAAAAGGAGAACTATTAAAAATATGGTTTTGGAGCAAGCTGTATGATGCATAGCTTAGGAAAAAGGTAAATAAACTTTGTAATTACTAAATACAACTTTTAATTGTGTATTTTTGACCATAGTTACACTCAGCCTCTTATCAGAGGCAAGGCAAGCTTGGAATGTATATCTCACAAATAGATTTCTTAATATTTGTGAAAGTCTTTGAAAGTCACACATCTTTGTATGGCAAAATTAAGATGCACACTCTTCTCCCTTTTACTCACATTTTCTGTTAGATAGAAATGGCTACACTCACATGCTCTTTTTGAATCCCCATGCTTCTGTGAAGGTGCTTTCACCTGCTGTCCACCACCACTCTTTCAGAGGACACACCGTTCGGTATCAGAGCTGGTTGAACAGGCAGTTCATCTTGTCCTCCACAGCCAAAGTCCACAGCCTGATACACTGAAAGGATCCGCCATCACTTTCCATTTACTTTAGTGCACTGGAGTGTGGCTGAATGCTCTGACTGTTGCGGCTGCAGTCACTCTTGTCAGATATGGTAGCCTCTCCCAATCCTGTAACAAAAGTGACAAGTATCTCAAATAAGAGTCTTGGGCACAGCTGATGCTCCTTTTTCCTCCTCTCTCATTGCACTTTGGTTGTCTGATGTGTTGGTGTGGATGACTCCTTTCTTCATATAGGTTTATTCCTTAAATGTAAGGTCTCCCTATTTTTGGCACAGATAATACCTTTGTCTCCATCTTTTACGCTTTCATTTATAAAAAGACAATTTTCCTTTTGTGTTGGACCAGTGGTTGAGAGAAAGGCAGAGCTAATGCCCCAAGACCAATCTCAGAGGGCATCTCGTGTCAGTTTTTCAGTATCTGTCACCATTTAGCTCAAAACTGATGGATAATTTGAAGTGGAGTTTATTCTGTGAAATGAAGGTTAAATTCTGAAATGGAGACAGGAATACAAAAGTTAGATTCACAGTTTGATACAGGGACGTCCCATTTTCTCAAAAAATGCTAGCAAAAAAAAGTACCGCCTGACCAACCAGGCAGCCAGCCCCAGCGTCCCTCCGACATGCTGAAACTCCAAGGAGCTGCAGTGAAGAATAAAATAAAACCCAAAGTGCTCTGGGTTCAGCTCTCAGCTGTTTTGGTGTAGACTGAAAGTAGTGCCAATATTCCAAGAGACTCGATTTAGTTTTGTTATTGCTGTAGATCGAGAACGGCTCAGCCCAGCCAAAATCCCATGTGCACGTCTGCATTGCGGTGCTACAAAAGGGTATATCCTATTACTTTAATAACCAGAAAGTATGTCCTTTCAGAGACTTAATCAAATTTTTAACCCACCTAAAGTCTTCAGATAAGCTAAAACTGCCATGGAAAAACACAGCTATTCTACCATTCTTGCTGAAACTATGTTTTACAGCATAAATCACCTTTTGTCCTGATGGGATACCATGAGGGCCAGCAGCTCCCTGGGGGCCAGGAGCAGCAGGGGCCCCCGGCATGGCAGGACAGGGGCTGGCAGCCTGTCCTGTCCCACCACCCCAGCCAGGAGCAGGGCAGCCGGGGGGCACCAGGGCAGCCCCAGCCCTGGGCATCAGGCACCTCCCTGGGGATGGGACCAGCCCAAGGTCGGGCTGGGAGGTTGGGCCGCTGGTAGGCCCCAGCTTAGCAGGGGCCATGGCCAGGCAGGGCCAGGCTGTGGGGAGCTGGAGACCAGCCCTGCTGTGGTATCGCTGGGGCAAGGGCTGGTGGCCCCGAGGGGCTGAAATGGGGTCCAGGGACCTGGGTAGGGTGCAGGTGAGGGGAGCACGGAGAGACCTGGGCAGGGACAGTCAGGGCTGGCAGTGCTCTCGGGGCCATGACAACATTTGTATTATCTGTGAAGATGAAATTCGTTAGAACTTTATTTATTTAAGCCTACCACATGGGAGAGAAATTTTATTTTTCTCTATTTGAAAAGAAATGCTTTTAAATGAAATGAATGGATTGAAGATGATATTTTGGCATGCTATAGCTGTCGCTAGGGTTATGCATATATATGACTGGAAAAAAGAGGGTTTCTATTTAATTTTTTTTTTATTGAATAAGGAAGGAGTAGCTAACAGTTTACAGTTTCTTACAGGCAGCACAAAGAAAAATTCATTCAGTAAGAAAACTGTGTGCAAGCTCACATTGTTATGTGGTCTGGTTGTGTCCTGGTACCCGGAATAAAATGGATCCATCTGTCAAGCCTTTCCAGCTCGTGCTCTTTCCCTGCACACCCACTTAGGTAATGGGGGAAAGGGGAATGTAGCCAAGAGGAAAGGGGTGGCCTGGGTGGGACACGTGAGTGGTCCTCCCTTCCTGTGCCTTGGTGTGGCCCTCTGTCATCCCTCTTTAAATGCCTTCTTCCACCCCCTCACTTTGAACATAGAATCATACAATGATTTAGGTTGGAAGCTGACCTTAAAGATCATCTAGTTCAACCCCCCCCTGCCATGGGCAAGGACACCTTCTACATGAATTTGGGAGTGTGGAAAGGAGTTGATTGTTGGGGTGATGCAGAACTTGGTATTAAGCTCTGGATTACCAGGTATTGTGCGTTGTCTGTATGCCAGGGAGGGCCAAACAAGAGCCACCAAGCCCATGGTTTGTGGCCATGTTCTTTCTCACCCCAAGTTTACTATTAAAACCCAACTGAATTAATGGATTTTCATGAATAAAAAGGTGAACTGAGCCTGAACCAAATCCTGCTGTGCTTAATTTTCTTCACTGATTTCCTTTTATCCAAAAGAGATAAAAGTGAATAGATTACTGTTAATCTTAAATGAGCTATTTGACTGATAGTTGCAGAGCTGGTGACCTTTCGCTTTTGGTTAGGTGATTGTGAGTTAACATTAGGACACTGAAAGCAATAGAAAATTGTCTGCGTTATCTGTTTCTGATATGCATCAAAATGTGTTGCTCATTCTAATGTTATGTAGTGTGACTATTTCCTGAGATACTTCTGCACCTGCTTTTCATGACTTTCGGCATTTGGATTTTGAGCTAAATGTTACATGTGGATAGGAGTTTTTATTTATTGATTTGGAATTTAGTTAGTAAAGGAATAGCGGACAGAAAAAGGAAGATACTCTCCTATAGCATATTAACTGAGATTAGAGCTCTTCACTCACTGAACCCCACAGCAGAAACTGTGAAAATATTCTAAATAATACATTGATTTCTGTGGTAAACTGTATATACTGACCTTTTCTCTTAAGTTTTCTTTCCATAATCAGCTTTACTATCAAGAGAATCCTTCAGAAAATTCTGTGAAGTTTCTTACTGGCTTTTGCAAAACGCTTTTAATACATAAAAGCTATTTTTTTTTTTTTAATTCATATACCATACCTACCTTTAGAGGGCATTTTCAGAGTCTCTGAATGGTCTTGCAGCACTTAATTTCAGCCCAGATTACCAGGGCAAGACACAGTAAGTAGGTGCCTTCTGAATGTGACTGACACTGATTGTTCTTTTCACCTGAGGATCAGGAAGAGGCAGCGAGACCTTGTACTACTTATTGCTGTAGAGCAGAAGTGTGGATCTGTAACACAGTGACATGTTTAACATTTTAGCAGTTCAAATCTTCTCTCTGGAATTCTAATACTGCTTCAGCAGACTAGTCCTGTCATGGTTTCATGAAATGTGAAAGGAGAGGTGCTAGAGAAAAAAGGAAAGAGCATTAGTCAGTGCTCTAATTTAATGGCCCTCTGAATTTCAATTTCAAAGTAGCACATGTTTCTGTGATGCTTTGTTCTATATTTTAGAACAGTATCTCTGAAGGTTTATACCTGGGGGATTACAGAACACAGAGTATAGGGGGGTAAAGCCTCACTTCATTCCTGACTTAACAAGCATGAGAGCAATTTCTCAAACCTGTTGCATTGTTTAAACCACAATCAGCTTACTGCATCATTTGTCAGTGTAATAGGTGAAGGACAGTTAGCTGCTAAGCATTACCAGGTTTATTATGCATTCTTTTCAAAGAAATGTTGTAGAAAATGAAGAATTTGGCAAAGTGCCTGAATTCAAATTGAGCTAATATAAGCTGATTGCACATTTATTTAAGCAATGATGTCATATTAAAAAAAATATATCTATGAGCAATAGGTTTCATCCTGGACACAGCTCATCCATCAAATGAGCTGCATATTGAGAAACATGTTCTTCTAATGACTTTACACAGCAAACTCTGCAATGTATGACATCTTGAAGTTTTTCTTCTTTTTCTGAAGCAGAACTTTTCAGCATTTTACAGGGCAATTTTCAAACTTCTTCCCACTTATGTTTGCTCAAACTTAGGTTGCATCACTCTGTAAATGTATAAATTAAATATGTTTAATATTTTTTCTTTCCTTAGGATGTGGGAAACACACTCAGCTATATTATCCCACTGTCATTCTTTTTTTCTGATTTTGAACAACTCTCTGATTTTGGGAGTTGATTTTTGTATCTGGAAGATTAAAAGGAAGAAGAAAAAAAAATGTTTAGGCAGCTCTTTAAGTATATTAGGTTAAATGACCTACAATTGTCCAAAAGTTGATAAATGTGACACCTCATCTTCAGAATTTAGAAATGAGGAAACTATAGGACTTGAAGCTAGAGCATTACAGCAAATTCTTTCAGTCCAAGCTTTTGAATATTTGTGTACTGTAAGATATTTCTAATAATGTACTTTAAGAATGAATGCTCTTAAACCTTATCAAGTAGACCACACTCAGCTTTTTTTACATAACTTTCAGTCATAAATAGTAGGAATTTGAATTTAGGAGGAACTCCAGTGGAAACTGAAACTAAGACTTAATATAACTTGTAAAAACTTAAGGAGTGAGACGTAAAAATTTAAAAAAGAATAGTAAGGATAATATTGGCAAGTTGGGGAGGTGGCGCAAGCAAAAGTTCACACAAACAAAAAGACTAGAAGTGAAAAGGATAACTGAGTGCAAATTTTCTGTATGTATTATTATTTGCCAGCTTCTAGGTATTCTTAGCTCTATGGAAGTCAGTACAATTCATGACTGCTTCCCCAAGGAACTTAAGATCAAACTTAATCCAGAAAACATAGTTCAGTCACACATAATATACAGATTAGAGTTTCAGCTTCATCGTGGTCCAAATATCTTGGATGAAAAAACAATCAATTGAAGTAGTATGTTTGGTATTTTGTTGTTATTATTGTTTATTTTTTTTAAATGGCCTCTGCTGAAAATGGAAGTCAAGGAAAGGAGATCATTAAATATATGCCACATTATTAACGTCATTGAAGCCCAAAGGAATTACAGTTTCGAAGCATGTGGTCTTTTACAAAAGCCTGAAGATTACTGCAATCACTGCAAGTGTTCTCACCCACAGCAGTAGATGCTAGTCAAGTATTTCATAACCTGGAATTCATGGTTTGGTTTTTTTTTGGTTGTTCAAGTCCCTTAAAACAAAGGATAAAACAAGAAAAAACAAACAAAAAATCCAAAAGCATAAAATGTAGTTTCTAGATAACCACTTTTCAAGCTGTTAAATGTTAGATTTTGAAACATAATTTTTCTTGTATCAGTGGGGTTCAGAACCAATTGAGTGACAGCTCAAGCAGTTAGACTGGTTTAATGGAGTCCAGGACCAACTGAGTGACAGCTAAAGCGATTAGACTAGTTTATATTGCTTTTAAAGTACTTTATGCCATATTGATGGACTATGTGTTGTGCTATGCAGCCTTATAAATATGAAAGTTCCCTCCCTGAGATTTTCCAGTAATTGCTATAATAGTGTATGCTAGGGTTTTTACTTGATATTGCTCGTGACCTATTTCAAATTCCTTAAATTCCAAGGATTTGTAGTTATTCTACAAAGATGTCATCTGACATCTTTATATCATGCACTGGTAACATTTATTTTTTATGATATGATCAAAATTGTAATTCAAATATTATCATCAAGTTAAGAAGTCTTATTGAATCTATTACTTCTGGAAGTTAGCTAATCCCAAAATAATTTTAGCATCATAATTTTTTTACACATTGGGAGAACAAAATTCAACTTCAGTCTTAGAACATGTGAAGGCTTAGTTCAGCAAGATATTTAAATCTGTTTCTAACTTTAAACATGAGTATTTCTAAGTGGTAGGTTCACAAAGCTGTTTCTTGGCAAAGGAAGAATGAAAGGAAGATGGAAGGAAGGAAAGAAAGAAAAGAAAGAGAAAGAAGAGAGGAAGGAAGGAAGGAAGGAAGGAAGGAAGGAAGGAAGGAAGGAAGGAAGGAAGGAAGGAAGGAAGGAAGGAAGGAAGGAAGGAAGCCATTTGCTAAATCCTTGACTTAAAAAGTGAGCAGAATGTAATAAAGTGTCCCTTTATCTGTTTCCTTAATGTTGTGAAGCCTTGAAATATTCCATCAAATATTAAGTTATGTTTAAAGATGCATTAATTTGTATTACTGTATCTTCAAACTTTTAAGTATTCATTTTGAGACCTTATTTTGATCTAATCAGAGCTTTATCCTAGTGTGATTCTATCAGTTATATAGAATTATCCCTGACTCTGAAAGTATAGATCACTCTTGAAAGCCATAATGGTTTATTAGGCACTTTTGGAATATGAATCCATATACTAAACAGCAGAAGGGACAGAATTATGAATCCTGTGTTGTCAATTACAGTGGAAAGGAGATTTCAAAGTGGAAGATCATAGCTCTGGAAAGACATATGAGGAAAATACGTATGTCCAGCTCACTCCTGCTTGTTTTACAAGAGGCATTGCGCAAACTTTCCACTAAGAGTTAAATAGAGAGTTATAAGTCTCCGGTGATGAATAACAGAAAATGGGAACAAAAGCTACAAGCTAAAAGACCTGGTAAATTCTTCCAAGTCTGAGATGTTTTAAAATCCAGAGTGCAGAACTAGGAATGGGACTATACCATAGAGTTTTTGTGAAAGTATCTAAATGAACAGGTAGATTATACTCTTCTTGGTTATTTCAGCCTTGAAGTTTCTGAACAAGAGACTTGAAGTTTGTGGAGGAAATGAAACAGTCGGCTACAAGTTTTGGTGAAAAAGAGTTTTACCATGTAAACCTTTTGAAAATCTAAGTGGTCTGTGAGTAACTACACCATGTTCTTATTCTCCACAACCTGAATCCTAAGCAATAGATTTTTTTTTCTTGGAATGTAAGTTATTTCTTTTACTACTGTGTTTTTGCTCAACCATGACCTACCTAGTGTGTGGAAATGGTGTTGGGTGAACCCGTCTGGGGACACCACAGCTGCTTCCCCAGGAGATTTTGAAAGTTGATCAGAAGCTATAGCAGAACAGGCTTCTAGATGGAGTGGTGGGAGATATACACAGCCAGTGAAGGTGATCTGATAAGCTTGACAGCATAATGCATTTTTTCATTGGCTATTGCAAGTTTGGTATCTTGAGGGTTTACAGGGACAGAGGAATTCCTAAGGCAGCTGAGTGTTGTCAAATATGCTGAAAGAGACTGAAAAACCCCATGATGCTGGAACTCTGTCTGGGAAAAGACTTCTTTTTAGCCTGTTATTTAGACTTTGTGATGATGGAACAGGCAGCTGAGTTCTTTGACTGAACATGGCACTGTGCTGTATACACTGATGCTATTGTTTTTATTATTAGAGTAATATTTTTTACATTATTATTTGAGCCCATATAGGAAGATCCCACAAAAACAGGCCACAGACATTGTCTTCATCCCTTTTGAAGAGAAGCAGTACAGTCTATCTAGGCATAATTTGGAAACCTGAGAGCACATACACTCCAGTGTTCTGTTGGAGAAGGTCTGAAGGTACAAGCTTTGTCTTCCTGCCCTGTTCCCATGAACGTTGACTGTTAATAATTGTTAAAACTCCTGCCTGAAAACTGCTGCTATTTTTACAGAAGGAATGCAATACTCAGAAAAAAGGAACATAAGCTTTGGATTGGTTTAAACAGCAAGAAACTGAAATATTTCTCATTGAGTGAACCATTCTTTAAAACAGAGACTGATGGCTGTTAAAACCATGAAGAAATACAAGAACCTGGAAGCTGTGCTGTTGCTAGGAGAGGTAGTATCAGCAGCTCACAAAAAAGTATCTCAGTTTTCAAAGGAGAAGCATTTCCCAAAAAGTGAAACACTCTCTAGTACCTTCTTTAGCATTCTAGTTTTCACTTCTTTTTAAATCAGGCTCAATCAATTATGCTTTATGAAGAATTCTTTTAAAATATGGTCAATTGTCACAGACACAAGACTAGAACAACACTTCTGAAGCTAGATCCATCACAAAGGATTCTCACTCAATATCAGTATTTATACTTCACACATTGTTTTTTTTCTTATATAGGTTCAAGCTTATATAAAGCTGCTTGATACCAGGGTTTCCTAGACTGACTTGCACTTTGGCATGTTTATTAACTGGCAAAAGAACTTACATTTTGGGTACTTGGGGCAGCAGACTCCTTGACATTAAGTTTACGGAACTTCAGCTAAGCCATCATTTCACATTGTCCTGTATACGTCTCAGATTTAACTTGTTTGCCGTGTACTCTCAGTATGTCCTTGTAGCTTACCCTGATGGCATTGCTGTCACTTACACTGAAAGTTAGAGGCCAGTCTTTTCCCTGGGCTATGTGGACGTCAACAGTTTCTAAAAATAGTCATGTATTTTGTTCTGCTGCATGATCTTAATTTAGCTGAGCTTCCTGCCTTAATCATTCCTTTGTGACAGGTTTGCCAAATCCCAGATCCTCATGCCGTACAGCTCCACAACACCCATATTCATTTCCTGCATCAGTGTGTTGTGCTAACATTGACTTAATTTGCTTTAATTCAGTGTGTCGCTGGACTTCTGTACAGAGCTTGTTCTCTTTTCGTATTTCTCTTTCACCTAAATTTTTCTAACGTGATTAAGAATGCTTTTAAGTAATTGTGATTCAGGTGACACCCAAAACTGCACTTAAGTAATTTGTTTTCAGTAGGCATGTCACAAGCAATGAACTTTGATAGTTCTGGTAACATTGTGAAAAGATTTTAAAATACAGGACAGTTACCATAACCATGTGACTGAAGATGAAAGGAAAGTATCTCTTAATGCATCTCTGACCCTCTGCTGAGGGTAGAGGGGAAAAACAAACCCCCAAAAGCTAAAGAAGTTATTTTCTTTCATATACCTAAAATGCTTTCCCTTCAGCTTACCAGTCATAGTTAGAATATGGAATACCATTGATGAAAAAAATAACAAAATTTATCTTAGTACATATGGGTTTGATTCAGCTGACATTTATATAGGAACAGTTTTGAAAAATAATATGTAATGGGGAAATGCAAATGATATTTTAAAAAACATGTTTCCATCTTCACCTCCTTCACATCTTTTTTTTTCCCTTGCCCTTCTTCTTATCAACAATCTATTCCCTCTTCTCTCATGTTTTTCTCTCCTCTTTTTATGCTTTTTCCTCTTTTATCAGTCTTCTCAGACTGGCACTGTGCTACATTTATTAACACACACACTTTGTGGGTAGCTTGGAGAATTTTCTTTCCTACTTCCATTACCTTGGGGGAAGAGTATGCTGAAAAAGAGCCCTATACCTCCTTCTAGCTCCATATCCCCACAGGGTGAGGGGATGGAGTCTTTAAACTATAACCTTTCTATTCCCTGAAATAGAATTTAAAGTGAATAAAGGAATTGTGACCTGAACTCTGTCCTCTCCCCTATTCTCTTGACTGAGAGTCTTGGAAAGTAAAAAGGAAGAGCAAAACTCCTGCTTTGCTTCAGTGACTGTGTCTGAAGTGCAGAAGTGCTTTGGTACTGCTTAGTGTACCAATATAGATGTACACCTACTATACCTGTGAGTTTTGGAGACATCAATGGAATTTTTTTAACTTGAGCCCGATTTGATTTCAAGACTTATGTTTAAAGTCTTTCAGGTAAGTTAAAAGTTAGAGAATACTTGAATTAAGCATAGGTATGCAAACTTAAGCCATCACATTTTTATTATATTTTCATATATACGCTATGACTCAGTTTCAGTTGCACAATCACAATCTAAATTTTCCACTGGAACCCACTTTAAAAAAAAGTTAATGTAAAAAGTAACCCATAATGAGCTATCTCCTGGTACTTTCACGGGTAGGCTTGGAAGATTTAGAGCTGTCATTTGAGCTAGTGTACCAGCTGTAATGTTCTGCTAGTTTTTGTGAGTTTCCAAAAAGTGAAGCTCCTAGTTTGTGTTCATCATTATCAATGAAACTGGCTTCTGGCATTGAGGGTAGTTGCATAAGACAGCCTACATCCGTGGTATTTAACTGCCTTATCCTTCGAAGCAAGGTGGCTGTGAGAAAATTGCCTGTTGAGAATGATCCTTCTACTAACTCCTGAATCACGTAGCCTATTGTTTTGGAGAGTACTAGTTGGCATGGACTAAATCCGTACGAGGGTCCATACGAACAGTTTAGCAATATATACAATAAATTTGATGACATTGCTTGATTTTAGTATTCTGTACAGTAAAACAGGTGTAATGCTACCATGCCTGGGGAATTTTGATCTGATTTTTGGGTACATTTCCCTGGAGGCAAGTGCTCTATGTTGGTTGCAAACCTTCATTTTCACTCTCCTGAACATTGTCTCCTTCTCCTCATCTGTCAACTTGCCCATGGCACGAGAGCTTCCTCAGTTTGGCCTACCCTAACTCCTTTCTGCTGATCTACCAAGTTTCAGATTCCCTTCCACATCCTTCTCATTGTGTTCCTGGTAGCACTTTTTCAACATGATTTCAACAGCTTTCAGTCTGCTTGACTGTACAGTTCAAATTTTCATCATCTTCTCTCATCTACATTTAGTGGAGTGTGAAAGGCAATCATAGAAGGAGTTACTGATATTATTCCCACCCATATTATAATTAGACTGCATCATGAGTGTGTCCAAGACTTTACAAAGAAAAAATTCTTATGACTTTCAGTTTTTGGCATCCTGGCTCTCAGTGAGCTCAGGAACATGTTAAGTAAAATCTAAACTAAGCAGCAGTCAATTAGGTAGAAAATGAGATAACCAAATTAAGTAATTCCCACCTGGTGACTGATTAAGTAGGGATGGCACCTATAGCTGCCCACCCACATCTGCCCTGCAGAGGTATCATTGTGTGGCAGCTCAGTGTTCCTGGACCAGCACATTTTGCCACTACCCGGTGTTTGTCTGAATCAACCTCCGTTTTTAAAAGTGGAGCAGGCTGTAGTTGGCGTTTCTTTGACACTTACTGAAACTTTGAAACCCCTATGGCAGGATTAACAATCTGCAGAAGAGGGCTGTATGGACAGCTGGAATGACCATTTCACCATCCCAGTCCAATCCAGTCCTGTACAGAAAGATTTTCAGTGAGGGGTGCTGCTCTCAGAGAGATATTTTCTGATTAGCTTTAAGTGTTTCTCACTGGCTACTTAACTTTGTTTATTTAAATTTTACAGTACTTTAAGTGCTGTGTTTTCCTGTGTGGCATATTTTGCATATCTCAAGTTCTCTTTTTATACATTTTGACAATGTACTAGTGCAGGAACAGTTTGACAATAAATAAACTTGACTTGATGATATTACAACAGTACTGCTACAAATTCCTGCTTTCTGGATTCCAGAGGAGTTAAAGAGGATTTTGCTGCAATTATGTAAAAACTCAAGTGGGAGATCTAATTATGTTGATTAATTTTGAGCCAAGTTATTGGTATTTGTTTTCTATAAGTACTGAATTCTTTTATATGGAAGTATCTGCTCTGAAAAGTAAGAAATGTGGTGAAGACTACACAAACTATGACCATGATATCTCTGATGGCTAGAATTTCCTAGTTCATGCACAGTATTATTCCACTTTACTTCACTGGCAACCACTTGACATAGGTTACTTTTCTTTTTCCTTAACCTGAGGAAAATTAATTTTAATGGTAGCCTTTGTAAATGACTTTGCAGATAAGGCAACACTGTAGCAACAACTGCAATAAACCTTGGGTGCTCTCTATGCCGTAGCTATGCTGTCCCAGAGATGACAAAAAAATGCACAGTTTTTAATGGTGACCACCAGAAGTGTGTGCATGCTTCCTGTCATTGGAATTCTCCTTAGACAGGAAGGTCGCTGGTGATTACAGGACCTGGTAGTATAAGCGAAGTTGCAGTTCAGACTTCAGTCTAAAGCTGTCAAATCGTCACTTAATCACATTCGTTTATCAATCAATTTTTCAAATTATTCCTTGTATATTTTTTTTTTGTGATTAACTTGGTTATTTATGGAAAAATCTGAAAGCTCATACCTTAGAAAAGGAAGAAAAAAAAAGCCACGAAGAAAATCAGTGACATTCAAGGAGCAGTGACCTGACACAGTAAACAACGCAGTTTGTTTAAGCTGCAGTACAACACAGAGATGCCTTAGTCTACTTTAAATAAGAAATCTGGGGTCTTGCTCCTATAATCTCCAATTTGGCTTGTTTTCTGGTGTTTCATCTAGGTGATTCTCATACCAGAGTATAGTCATTTAAGTTCAGTGTCTCCGCAAAGAGTGTTGATTTACTGAAAATAAGTATACCTGGTTTATTCTGTTTTGCCAGCTTGCACTGACTCAGTGTTATCTCACAGCTTCTCAAGCTGCCTCTCTGCCCATCTTCCTAGGTAGCTTCCACGCATATTCTCCAAACCTTTTTACCCCTGATAGCCCAATTCCATTTCCAAATTATCAGCAAGGAAACTGACTCGCAGTTGCAAAACCAGTGACAATGGCAATTACTAAGTAGAAAGCAAACTCCAACTCAAATACCAACATGAAAACGAACACTGAAAGTTAAATGAAGCCATTTTTTTCATTGGGCTGCTGTGATTTTTGTTACCCTCTACGTGGAAAGGACTGATAAAGTCTAGTGTCCTTCACTGCTGCACTTGACACCCCATCCCAACAAGGTATCCAATTCTGTTTGAACCAATTAGGAACTTCTGCTACAAATCCAGGACAAGACTTCTATTCACACCTATGGACATAACAGGAAAGCAACTTAAAACACTGCCACTGCTCTATTTCAAACCAATTACAAATTTATTACATTGTGATATGTAACTTGGTAATATAAAATAGACGGTGTTTTGATTTTGTGAATGTAGAATAGGAATATTCTTTTTAATAATATGAATCATAAAAACAAATGATAAAGTAGAATGAAAATGTTTTGACCTTACTCAACTAATTTCAATCCCATCAAAACAAGGCAAGGTCAAAATCAAATATTGTTTTAGTTATGAATTTTCAAATAAAACTTAGATATTTTTGTCCTGGGGCAGTTTCAAATTAATTGTAATTTTGTTTTCATTGAAGTTAATGAAACTTCTGAATTTCACTGAGATTAGATTTTGTCATTTCTTTCAGTTATGCTTATCTTGTTAGTTCAAGCTCTATCAAGACATGCTAAAGTTTGTGTAGCATATGAGCAGAAATGGTTTCGGATCTGTTAAGAAATTCTGGTTTGCATTTGTACATATACATTCCCATTGTATATGGTAAACATTTCAGTCAATTAACAAAATGGAAATACGGACTACTTTATACACTTGTAAACTGGAGGTAAAACATATTCATAGTCATTTGATTCAATGAACGTCTTCTGTAGTAAGTCTGCTATCATGTCCCTTCTTCATTTAATCTGGTTTTAATTTTGATTATTCATTGTACATTATTATTTTGATTTTATTTTTTTTTTAAGCAGGATTTTTACAATGTATCATCTGGGGGAAATACAGATTTTTCAGATTCCACTGTAAATGGTTATTTTTCCATTAAGATCTTTAACTTTGGACCTGACACGTGTACATGTACAGGTATAAATAAATTCATCAGTTATTTGTACAGGATCTGAAAATCTCACATATGTGGTTTTATACTATTTCCATTTACTGAAAGTCAAAGCATACCAGAATAAAATTATCTTTTTTTTTTTAAATGGCATGCCATGTTGTTGTACTTCGGAATTACAACACTTGTTGTCTTTTAAATGACATTATAATACTGTTCCATTTGGAGAAATTAAAAGGAAAATCATTAATGGATTACACTGTCCACACTCATGCAATCATTAGCATGTAAAAATGTCCTTTTATCCCAAGTAGATACAGACATTTAAAGAATTTCTGAAAGAATAAGACCATCTAAGAATTCTTAGAAGTCAATGTATTCCATTGGGGTTTTTTCCATATTTTTTGCTAAAATTGCAAATGCTTTTATACAAATATCCTGTAATACACACATCCAAAACACTGCCTAAAGAACATGGCAGACTAGATTGTCAACAGCAGTTAATTTTAAACAATTTTTTTTTAAGTCAATAGGGCTATACTTGCCTACAGAAATGGAGGGATAGTCCTTTTATCAGTGAGGAAATATAAATTATGTGTTGGTGTTGTATTCATGGTTTTTGAGTCTGATTCTGAAATAGGATTAGCGAGGATTTTATGACTGAGTTTTGTTCTTAAAGAAATATGTTTTAGCCCAAACGATTTCACTAAGTGTATTTTACCACTCCCTTATTGTATAGGCTGCATACATTTGCTTAGTCTGTGGATATGTAAAAGTTTAAAATATTTGGTATGCTTATTTCATTTTGTGTTCATACTGATTTTTTGCACTTCCCTATTTGTGAATCTGTTTATCTTAGTTTGCAGCAATCCAACTTGTTTTGCTCACATAGGAAAATTTTGCAAATTTTTATTATTATTTAAATATATATAAATATAGTTATTGCCACATGATTCTGAAGTCTAGTTTCTCTAGATGTCACAGGGCTAAATGTGTGTTCGATTATATTAGCTGTTGAATAAACGTCCTAAGCTGAGGGTAAGATGAAAACAAAACTTACATTAAACTATGACCTTATCATTAAGTATTATCTTATCTGATTGTTTGTTTGAAAAAGCATGCTCAGGATTTGAAGAAGTGGAAGCATTCCTGCCTACTGTAGTATCCAAGCAGTTCCCAATAACCTTGCAAATTAAAGTGTCCTGAGTGTTTACAACCATTAATTTATTTCCTTACCTCCTTTAGGAGATTGGTACAATGCTGCTTTTTTTTTAAAAAAAATGAAGTGAAATCAAAAGATGCAATATGATGTGGAAAGGCTCACTCTAAACTATTAGCATTAGGCATAATGCCAGAGGCATGAAATTTATATTTGACTGGGAAACAATTGCCTTGGCAGAGGAATGCTGGTATCTCTTTTATAAGGAAGTTCTGTGTTGAGGGATAATAGAAAGAAAAAACAGACTGCAGTGCCAGACAGTGAGAGAAGAACTTCTGTTCATCTTTGATACAAGGCACTGTTATTTAGGCAAAACTGAGAAATCATCTAAATCATGACACAGTTCATGCAGCCTCCAGAGCAGTTAAGCATAAGGAGACATTTAGTCCCTGCTTGGGATCTGGCATCTGCACTACCTCTCTTTGAAATTAAGTACGTAGTTGTATTTAGACACATTTAGTGGATCACCAAAAGGTAACATTGGAAAAGCAAGAGATAAGACACAGATTTTTTTTTTTTTTTCTAGCAACATTCCAGGCTTTGACCCAAAGTCAAACTTTCCTATTCCAGTTTGCAATAGAGCATTTCACATAAAGACATGCAGTGGCAGCCCATTGGCATTTAACCTCACCATTTTAAGATGATTCTCCTGTAATACTGCTTTTTCCCTCCAAAAGATTACGTGTTGCATTGCTTTTTTATTTTGCCTTTTCCATCAGTTTGCTTTTGCCAAGCCAGAACAGACTGGATTACTTGTTTAGTCGTTTTCTGGATGTTTGTTCTGGGGGGCACTAGATAATTGTTAGTGCAATCAGTACTGGATAAACAAACAGGAGCCCAAGATATGTTCATTTAGTTAATACTGCCTTGTGGCTCACTGATTCTTGAAAATATTGATGTTTATACAGTGAATCCTTAATTGGGCTTGCTGATTAAAAATGCTTGCTACTAAAATAATAAATGATGACTGGCAGGTAAATATTATTCTTGTTTTAACCAAGGTAAAATGAATTAAACATTAAAAACCTTGTTAGCTACTAATTGCCAATTTCAGTACTTTTGAAGCATGAGCTTTGCTAAGAGCTGGACATTTTGTTAAAAAGCTTTGTCAGGTGATTATTTTCCTCGCTGCCAAAGAAGTGCACAGCTTTGCCGAGTTCAAAGTTCATCTCAGTCCTTGAACTCTCAGGTAGATTGAAGCCTCCAGCTTTATGAGCATCTTTCAACTTAATTTATTAAAGCTGTAATTCTGTGCAGGGGATATACAGATCCCTCCTCACATATTGAACTCTATGAGGGAAGTCTGAGGCTGTGTATGGATCTACAGACCGTCTGTTTCCAACTCATTGAGAAATTTTTCATCAGATAAGTCCAATATGTTACTATCATAAATTATTAAAAATCATTATGTTAACTGAATGTAAGTAAATCAGTGTTCAAATGAAATATACTTGAAGTGTGCTGGAAAACAGTAGCTGAATAGGATTTTAATAATCTGTGGTTACTAAATTGCTTCTTTGATTTACTGTGCTGTCTGGATGCCTCTGACCACTCTTCCAGTACTAAACACCTTATGGCAAGCTGGATGGAATGAAGACATTTTTATGGAATTCGCATTTAAAGTAATACCTCTTTTTTCCCAAAAATATTTTTC
Organism: Burhinus oedicnemus; assembly: GCA_008921705.1. Taxonomy (NCBI): domain Eukaryota; kingdom Metazoa; phylum Chordata; class Aves; order Charadriiformes; family Burhinidae; genus Burhinus; species Burhinus oedicnemus. Next base: position 2,471,047 of record VFFE01007705.1, read on the forward strand.
TTCCCCTTAAATCACAAAGGACCAGCTATGCTACATGTAAGGATAATTTCTAAGCCTTCTTTCCCTACTTACAACAGAGATTTTTATTTTTTTTTTAATTATTACAAAAAAAGAAAAAGCCCCTGCAGAATCATAATGTGTATGTTTTGTTTCCTAACACACACAAAAATGATGGATATGATTTCCTTCAAACATCTCCAAAATGTAGAGCACAAAATATGTTGGTAAGAATGGAGGCAGGAGAAGGACTTGAAAAGGCAAAAAATACAGTTTAGTAGTGAACTACTATCACAATTAGTTGCAGATCTGATATTTGTGCCTTTGAAACATGGTTTTAATTTGTTTCCCAGTTTGCAATTCAGGCAGTTCTCAGACAATAAGAATTTCTTGTGACTTATTTCCAGCAAGTAAGAAGTAAAGAAGTTGCAATGATATCATATGCTAAATTAAATTGTGTTTGATAATACATAATTTCTCCATGAACTTGTTATTTGTGCATACAATATTGTGTTCTTACTTTACACCAGTAACCTTGAGAATGAAGTGTTTCCTGCTACTACTTCAACAGTATTTTATTTGGCTTGTGGTATTCCCAACACTTTACAGAGTCTCTTATTACTGCTGTGTGCACAGGAAATTTTCTTTTTGTTTGCTATCGTATTTTTTCAAGTATACTGGAGTATGTAGTCATGGAAGTACTTTGTGAAATTACATCTGTTATACCACTGGAATATGACCTGATTTATTCTAAGAAGATCAGAGCATAGCTCTAGTGCTCAGTGCGTTATCCTAAATGAAGCTTTGTCTCTGAGGGCTGCCATGGCCTTCAACTTTACCGGTAGGTTTTAGCCATTGATTTCCCTTTAGAACATAAATGCCGTAATAATACTACTCAGTAAATATTTCTTCAGTATTGAATAACTGCTTGTTCTGACAAGGGGGTGTCAAATTCTGTTCCCAACCTGTCTGTCATCTGCTACTTCCTTTACATTTATCAGCAGAGATGAGCTAAATAAGTTTGGTAACTCAGTTTTGGAGGAAGTGCTGATTGGAAATCAAGTCAAAAGGAAGGAAAGTAACTTTTCAAAGCTTGGGTGTTTACATATATTCAATTGCAGCGGTTCCTAGGCCTTCCAGAGGAAACCTCACTGCTGTTGCAGCCATTCTTTCACTTTGAATATCGCACTCTGCTCATGGCTCCTCGTGTGCTTGCGCACCCTATTCAGTCCTGACACTGTTGCTGTTTCTTCTGCACCTCATCCCTTCAAAGCCACAGACAGCTCCTTTCTCGCCTTCTGGAGCACAGTTTGTCCCAAAGCAACCTAAGGGTGGGGAGGGACAGGGAAAAATCAAATATTGAGGCTGAAGGGGGCTGTGGGCTGGTAACCAAGGGGCTGTCTAGGCGAGACTGAAGCTCCTAGTAGAGCTGGAAAGATGCTCAGGTGAAAGTGGCTGTGATTGGGAGGTAAGGGGATTGCATAGGTTAGCCAGAGGCTGAACAGGGGATATCTCTCAGCCCTGGGTGTCACAGCTTATCATTTTACAAATGTTTTATTTTTAAAATTACTAGGTTTTATATTTTCTGTCTTTTTTCATGTATTACAAGGGGAGACAATTACTAATCATTGGGGCATTTTATCAGCGTAAGATCATAAAATCTCTGCATGATGCATGATATGTATTCCTGTAATTTAATCATCTAGAGTGTTTATTTGGGGTGTAAATACTGGAAACAATGATGTTTCGGAGCTGATTTATGAGGTAATGCACTTTGTAATCAAACCTTCTATGTGCTGTTTCTAAAACATCAAGTGTTATAAAATTGCTGACGGTCAGAAAAAGAACATTGAAAATGGGCTTAAATTCTCTGTGTGCAGCAGCAGACAAGAATCGGTAGGAAACAGAGTGATACAGAAGAAGTGGCAGCTTTATTGCAAAGATTAGTAACAGAGTTTTTGAATGCCTGAGAAACAGGGACACTCATTGCAATGAGTATGATTTTGTGTTGCGAATTATGTAGTTCCAGGTTTACATTTTAGACAACATTTTAATAGTAAAAGCTCTTGTCACAGGTCATGAAAAATTGCCTCTAACCACCTTTCCCAGAGGAAATTCAATGTGTAACCTTTCTGTGGGAACAGAGAAGTTATTTTGGTAGGAAATGGATTTTGGGAGAGTATTGGTTGTATACATTGTTTTACCTATTTGTAATTTAGCATGTAGGGGAAAAAGGAAGTATCACCAAGGCGATCAGCAGGTAGATTCATGAAGTATCAACAGGTATTGGGAGGCAATTATTAGAGTCTGAGGACTATCTCTCTGAAGGCCGAGGGCTCTGTTTGCCATGACAGCCATCAAGACGTAGGACAGAGAACTATGGCTTCTGCCTTTCAGAAATAATATCACCCAACGTATTAAGCATGCTAGAGTTAATGGCAGTGGTGTTTAAAATGGTGGGTTTTTTTAAAGGGGTTTAAAAAAAAGCATTTTAAGAAGGGATTTAAGGTATTTTTCAGTAAAGAAGTTGGTATTCATGTGAAGCTTCATACTTCTAAGATTGCTAAATTATTATCTGAACAAAATTAGAAGCTAGTTTAGGTCATGAGCTGTATATACAATAAACTATGATGCTGGGAAGCCTAGTTGTTCTTGACTTTTCTTCTACATGGTAATACAAATATACATACTAAAATAAAAAGAACAAAAGAAAGAAAATGGAGTAATAGTGAGTTGTGGAAATGGCCTGGATTAGATAGGATTTAGATCAGAGAGTAGCTGTAAAAGAACCAAAGAGGAATTGTCATTGACTGTGGAACCAAAGTTGCCCAAACTCAAACTTTGCAGAACTTTTATTGATAAGGCAGAACATAACCTAAATTAATTCACTTTTGACTGCAGTAGGAGCTACTGACCTGACATAATCAGGGCCCAAGAAAGGAGAACACTGTGCAGTACTTCAGTTTATATTTTAAAGATACATACATTTATAGTTCCAGGAGGCTAAAAAGCTCTCAGAATACTTTGCTAAGGTGGGTAAAGCCTCTTTCCCACTGCAGCTTACTCAGCACCTGGAAAGAGAGTTCATAAAAATTACAAGGAAATGTGCTTCATTGCACAATGACTGTCCCACTGGAGAGAAAAGTCTTCAAGATTGTAATAGTGACCTTGTTTTTTATGAGCACTTTGAAAGCAGAATTACAGATATAGATCTTTATTGGATCCTGGTGCACTTGGAGAGCTGATAAGGAAGGAATGATGATGGGTTCCTTTTGAAGTCCTGCATTGTAACCTAGCCAACTCAGGCTAGCTCTGCTAGAAATTAGTCTAAAGCACAGGTTGTGAACCAGGCAGAGCTCAGTAAATATGGACCATTAACCTCATCTGTGTACGTGTGATTGGTCTTAATAAAACTGCATCCAGGGCAGCAAATTAAGATACTTAATTAAGAGATTAAGAGGTTTTATTATTATTATTTTTTTTATGACTTACAGTTTTATACTGTGTGAGGTATAGTTTTTTAATTTTATTTTAAACTTAGGCTAATGGGGCAAATTTTGTGTTGGAGCTTTGAGTACTATGTTTATACAAATAATTGTAAGCACATAGTTAATACAGAATAGCAATAAAATGCTTGATGGAGAGGATTTTGTTACAGGTTTCATTTCTCCAGCCATTGAATGAAATGACTCTTTTGCCCAGGAAGTGTTTCCTGGAAATGTTATTGGCTGATGCACGAGTATTTCTATTGCAGAACCAGCAGCTGGACACTGTTATTATCCTCTGATAACAGCCTGTTCCAGTGGCTTTATCTCATAAATAAATGAATGCATAAGTGTGCATTGGGGTGAATACACTTTAGGTAAAGGCCAGGAAAAGTAATAATGACAGGATTTGGTGTGACATTTTGCCAGCACTCGCACATATTCCTGACTTTTCTAACATTTGTTTTTTCAACTCATAAATATTTCTGCAAAGTAGGCACACTGTTAAATGACACTGAGATTATGTATGTTGATAAAATGTGAGACAAAAGGTATTGGTGCATGATGGTTCTTAATTAGGGGAGAAAAGAAAAAAAACAGCAGTCTTTTAGAAGAGAGAAGGTATTCTGAAGAGCAACACTTAATTGTCTCCATTTCTGTTACTTTCCAGTATATTCTTACTTTAAAAAAAAACACAAAACAAAACCAAAAAAAAACCCCACACACAAAAAAAACCCAACACCACAAAAAAAACCCAACACCACAAAAAAAGAAATTTACACTTGCAATAAGAAAAATAAGTTTGAATGCCCCGTGGAAGGGAGAAGGCTGTGGGAACACAAGCATTCCTTTGATTATATTCAAGGAAACCGGGTTGTGTACTTTATAAGAACCAGGTACAACTTCTGACACCTTACACTTCCTAATCCTGTCGCAACTTTAATCATTTATCTTTTTAAGCAATGACTATAACCGGACCTAACAAAGATAGGTGCAATTGCTCAGCTCAGATGGATAACTTTTATGTTTTGCAATATCTTTTTCATTCTAATGAAATCTTTCTCTCCATTTTAGACAAATATCACTTGCTGTGTCATAGCACATGGATTTCAGGACCACCTGTGAAGAGGTAGGATCAGATATTTTTCTTTTCAAACAATAGTAGAATCAAAATCAATGAACTTTTAATCCTTTTTATATGCAAAATCCTTTTTTTACCCTTTTTTTCTGAAATGAGAGGAATTGTATTATCAAATATAAGTTATTCAGCGGATCGCTTTATGGTGGCAGACAGACTTTGTAGTAGAAGATGAAAGAATTTGCCCAGGTGTATTCATCACTAGCCCTCACCTCTGTCTGTTCCAATTTACCTCTTTAGGCACAATGTAGGTGCAGGTAGCTATGTTTTGTGTGGGCTTTGCTCTTAGTGATGTGTTTATATCCGAAAGCCTTTGCATGAAGAAAAACATCAATGGAGCCAGAAATCCATCTGGCACTGTTCAGCAAAATCAAGGGGGAAATGTAGAGGTAGGGGAAAAAAGGTGGGTGGGGGGAGAGGGTAAGCTGTGAAGATGACCAAAATGAAAGGCAATTCGATTCTGATTTGACGAGGTAAGAGAGTTACTTTTGCTTAAAATAGGTATAGTTTCATAGTATCAGTGCAAATTACTTCAGTCCCACTCCACTAGAGATGGAAGAAGTGCTTTGCTTTCTGTGTTCATACTAACTTTGCCTTAAAGAAAATAAATGAGATGTATTTGTAGACATTAAAAAGGGCATCTTATTTAGTCAATGTTTGTCTATGAACAGATTGTTTTAATGTGTTTTCACGACTTCAGCAATTGAGACACAATGAGAACCATTTACACCAAATTACCTAATGATGACAGCGCATTATTATGATTAAAAAATCATCACAATTACCTGTACACTGAAAATTACAAACAATGTTTAGGAAGTTATGACTGGGAAGAAGAAAACTGGCCATATTTTTAAGTGTGACCATGATTCCATGAAAAAAGAGACGTGAAGGAATGGGAACAGCACTAGAACCAAGGACTAACTGCAGCTAAAACCAATTTTGACCTGAGAATGCATTGGTATAAATTAAGGAGGATGAGAAAATAAGCAGGCTAAAGAACGTTAAATCATGACAGCATTCTGAAAGGAATAGTAGGATCAAAACCTAATATTAAAGTGAAACTTGCCTTTGGGAAAGAATACTGTGATGTCTGTCCAGGATGCTATGTATCAGGCTTTAATACCTCAGAAGATACATGCAGTCTAAATTCTGTAACACAGTATATCCCAGATTATTTGCCTGGAAAAAACCATTCTTGTTAGTTCTGAGGTTTGTTTTTTAGAATAGACTTTTTCACTTGAAAGGGACCTACAATGATCATCTAGTCCAACTGTCTGACCACTTCAGGGCTGAACAAAAGTTAAAGCATGTTATTAAGGACATTTTGGGTTGTTTTGGGGTTTTTTTTAGTTTCTTTTTGAATGCACTTATTGAGGAAAAGAGGCAGATGCATATTTTTTTCATAGGATTTTTATTTTAATTTTTAAACTGTACGGTAGTAGAGATTATTAAGTGGCAATTAACTTCCATCTGTGCCCAGCAGCAGTAACAACAAGAGCAGCCACAGAAAGATGACCTGACATATAAGTCCTATCTTAGCTTTTACGGTGCAAGTACGTTGACAGATCTGTTTCATTCTGTATCTAGCTTCTAATGGGGGCATCGATTTCAAATTTAGCTCTTTAAAAATCAGCTGCTTTGTTGGAGCTTCCATGATAGACAATGGAGCTTCCATGATAGACCCATCCTAAAAAAGCTCTGTAATCTGGACACCCTAAAGAAGCTCCTTTAGCTTTTAGATTAATAAAATTAAATTAAGTGTATTCAACCCCAGTTTGTCTGCTTTGTGTAAAATGACTTTTGTGCCACAGAATCAGTGGTGTCACTTCCGAGAAATTCTGAAAACTATGATCTACATCTTTCCTCGCAAGTTAATAAAATATAGACTCAACATACTTTCATCAAATGCCAGTGTCTAAATAAATCATCAGCAGCCTTATGCTTACACATAGTTTAATTTTTAACTAAAAAACCTCAGCACTATCATTGTGAGGCATCATCTACTTTGTTTTTTGTTTGGGGGAAAATATATTGAGCTGGATCTGAAAGCCCAAGAGAGGGGAGGCAGCGGCAGCTCTGTGCCCCCATGCCCAGCCAGCAATAGGTGTGAAGTTGCACACAGAGCTCACATATACACTACACATATCCATATACATGTATATACTTATGTACATGACCGGCCATGCGGATCGCATACTGACACACAGAGTACTCTCATGAACACATACAGTGCCAACAACCTCATCCTACTCCCTTCTCTGGCTGAGCAGGATGGAGGTCCTCTCATGGGAATACATGTATATGTATGTACAGTGTGGATGCTTCCAGCAGTGGGGCTTAAGACAGTCTGCCCAGTAGCTACCCCTGGATCCCAGTCTTCCCAGTCGCTGGCAGCTGGGCTTCTGAGCCCCTGAGGCCTCAGCCCCTCTCCAGCTGCTGGTACAGACCATTACACACTCACGCACACACACACACAATCACACACCACAGAATCCCTTACCCAGGAAAAGAATTAGGGAGGAATTTAGTAAGAGGACAGGACAAACTGCACTGATCAGGCTCAGGGCATGGCCAGACAAGCATACTGACCAGAAAACTATTTACATGTGACCAACCCATTTTTATCTCCTTAACCCTCTATTTTCCTCTACTTGTTCCTCCTCAAATCACTGAATCCCTTTCCCTGCCTTTGGTTCCTCCCCTAAACAACCGATAATAAGTCCTGTGCAAACCAAAACTGCATCCCATACTTTGTCCTGTGCCCCCAGGCAGTGACCCCTACTCAGTCCAAAAGGTGCTCTGACATTTTCTTATAATGATGGGTTTCAAACCTGGACACTGGGGCTGAGGCTGTCCCTGGACAGACCTGGCAGGGGACCAGACCCTCTGTCCCTTCATCTGAGTCCTTAATTTGGGTTCCCACCTGCCATTGTGCTCCTGTACTCCCCTGGGCTTGTGGTGATGGTCCTTCAATAGGTTGATGTCCCCTTTGATGGAACTGGCCAAGGTGTTATCTGGACTTGCTCCATCTGCCAGTCTGTACTCCTTTGTGTGTGTGCAGACAAGATTTTATCATGTAACCTAACAGTTGTGATTTTTATCTACTTCTTGGCTTCCAGAAGGGTTCATTTTTGTTTCTTAACTGATGTGGACACTGTCCTTTGAATTGCACATCCAAGTATTAAGTAATTACTTAATATGATTGTTAACTGGAGTTTAGTATGAGGTGTAATCATCCATTCTGTCAGGTATTTCAATTTCCAATATATACCTTTCAGCTATTGCTTTTAATACAGTTTTCTTAATACTGTAAAATTTGCCAAACTTGTCATCAAAACCTCATCTACTACTTGAACTTCTTATGAAAGTGATGATAGCAACTAAAGAAAATACCACTGTGGCACTACCTCCTTAATTAACTTGTAGTTCTATTCCATTGGCACATCTTCAGCAACAGTTTACTTACTCCAAGCCACAGACATTTTGGTGTTGTTTTATTTATTTCAACTATTGACATGAAACATAAAGTAGCTGTAGACTTTGCTCCATGTACTTTTGTTTAATTGATTATCTAGTCAGCACATTTACAAATCTCAGCCGTCTTTCTCCTCCATCCCCTATTGTATCAAATTCTCAATTGTACTATATATCAGGGAAAAATAATCTCTGGTCTTCTATGCCAAAATAGTTACTAGGCAGTTTTTCATAATGGCAATAAAAGCTGTCATGAGGCATCTTGGCTATTTCATCTTCCTCTTCTTCCCCTCTTTGTTTCCTTTCTTCTGAATATCTTATTGCGCTTCTTTCTCCATCCTCCACCATCACTATAGAACAGAGATTGCTCTTCCCAAATAATGAGTGGGGCTCAATGTCTTGATACTTCCATCGTTATCCTTGCCAATGGCAGTAAATGGCTTGAACCAAGTTTCAATTAGCATAAAACATGTTTTTCACAGTGTGCATGACATACTCAAATTTTTTTACTTAACTATTTTCCTTCTAAATAACTGCAGCTGTAGTACATTAGGTGTCTCTGAGGGAACCTTAGTTCTTTCATAGTACTGATACTTTCATGCATCCCTTATTTTTTCTGGTGTCTACTAGTGGGATTTAGTTTAAGATTTGGACACTGAAATGCTCTTGTCTAATTGTAGGTTCCTGCATATGCACTTTGTGCCTAAGTTCCTACTGCAGATCTGCATAGTAGAGTCAGTGGAGCCCAATGAGCAAATGCAGTTCTCCCAAAACCTGCCGATCAACTGAATTGCTCTTTATGCTTTATTGCCTATAATAAGCATTGATTATAATGAGAGCTTAAACACTTAGGTGTAGAGAAGTACAGTTTGGTGTCAATCTCAAGATGATTCCTATGATTCCAATGATTATTTTCTTCCCTAAGCATCGTCTCTCTAGGCTGTGCTGCCTTTCAAGGCATCTTAAAGTAGTTTTATTCTGCAAGAAAATACCTTCAGTGCTAGACAATTCAAATGGCACTACAAAAAGTTAAGGTCTTACATACACACATTTTTTCTAAGGGAAACTACCTGGTATCTGATGATGGGAAAGTTATAGTTAATTATGTCTTGTGGCTTCTCCACTTGCTAGTTGTGGGAATTTTTCCATTGTTTCTCATTTAATTATTCTGGATTCCATGCTCTTTTCCCTTACTGATCAGCAAATGTGTCCATTGTACTGGTTCTTGTACTTATTCAACAATTTCCAAACCAGAAGCCTATCCAGCTCCTCTTTTAGCCTTTATCCTGAGCTTTCTGAACTTTACAAGAACATAAATCATGGAGTCACTCGGTTCTTTAAACACTCCCCTGTACTCACTTGACCTTATTCTATATTCTGAAAATTATCTCTTGGAAAGTAACCTCAGCTTCTGACATAATACTGTCCTCTGCAGGGAAAGTACCCTTCTGATGAAATTGAAGACTTGGGATGATTATAATGCATTAGAACATATTCCCTCCCCTTAGATACTTTTTTTTTTTAAGTTGATATTTTCCGTGTACTTTATGCACAAGCTGCCTGAGCAGCTTTCTAGCTTTCTAACTTTCTAACTTTTGAAATCTCATCCTTTACTTCTATTAGCTTGCGGGCTTTTTTACTAATAAAACTTCAAGCTTATTTACATTAGTAAATATCCCATTAATTTTCATGCTTATAATCTATTCATCTGTTTTATAGTACTGTCCATTGTTTCTTTGAATGATTGTTTTGAATTGGTAAACTATTTGTTTGTCCTTTGCTTTTATGAATCCTATGAATATTCTTGTACATTTCTCAGACTTTGTAATTTGATACATTCTGTTTTTCACAGGTCTAGTGACCTCTATTTCAACATCCATCTTGTTGGAGTCTTTTTGCCTGCCACAGAATGTGTTTTAATCTTTAAGCAGTATTTTGACTTCCTCGTGACTTTATTTTATAAATCTTGTTATATACTGTTTTGGACTGTTTCTAGTCAACTTTATGCCATTTTCTGATTTACACTTTTCAGTCTAAGCTGATGATTTCCTTTGTTTATAAATGTTATCAAGTGGCAATGCTAGGATTTCTAATACCTTTGGTTTGTGGGTTTTTTCTTAAATCCAGCTTCAACTCATAATTTAATCCCAAAATCACAAGATGGAAAATGACTGGCAATTTTCAATGCCAGTGAGAATGTCATGTAATAGGTGAATTAAATCTGAAGAAAATGCATGTTCTCACAATAGCCTTCAATTTATGTTATCTTATCTCTTGGCCTCAACTGTAATGATATAATCTAGTCCTGTTAAGCACATTCGTGATTCAGACATAAAAACTTGTTTCCTTATAGTGTCAGAAAATGGAAGTTTTTGCTCTTAAAAAGTACCTTATTTCAGTACGAAGCTTATATATACGTATTTATATAAATATATATGTAATTTCCAAATGTCTAATTTATGTACTGAATTAATCAGACTGTATGAAACAAGGAAATTCTCTGTAAGACTTTGTTCTTTCAAGAAAATCACTTATGAAGAATGTCATAGCCAAGTACTTACCTGGCAAATACAAGGAAAAGAGGATTAAGTCCAAATTCAACATTTTCCTGCAGTTCTTTCGGGTTGTAGTCTAAAATTCATGTGCAGGAATGGACTTCCTATCCTTTTGGTTGGAAAATGTTGGTGTCTGACAAAAGAGGCTCTGAATGACAAGCTGAACACATCCCTGTGTATCTGGGCTGCTTTCCAATTTTTGCCAATATAAGTGCTTTTCACTTACGCTAGCAGCACCTCTGCAGAATGACTGTCTGGACCATTTAAAAAACATCCTTTATGTGGTTCTGACACATATTCCTACCTCTTGTATTCATTGCCATTACTGCCTTGTACCTCTGATTCAATTTCCCTTTTTATTATTATACTTGAGATTATAAAGCAGTGACAGGCATATTTCCAAACACTCAGAGGTCAGCCTCAGTTCAAATAAGCATCCAAAAGTGTAGATATTCATCTGACGTGAACTACGTACATACTTAAGGCAGTTACTGCAACCCGTTCTCCTTACTGGTATTGGATTCTTGACGGTAGAAATAAATTTCAGGGTTTAAAACTAAATTGCAGAGGTTTAATTTATATTAGGACACACCAACCAAATCAGGAACTAAAAATCCATGCCATCTTGCACAGAACGTGTGTTGAGAGATTTTTTTCTCTTCCTTTCTTCCACTGGTTCATGGACTAAACTATTCATAGAATCAGTATTCTTGGATATCTATGATATGATAACTATTCTGGGATATCTGTTGAAGTCTTCCTACTGACACGGAACTAAAAGAAGCAAAGCTAACCAAATTGTTTTATTACCATAAGGGGAAAGAAAAGACATGTCTTGAAAGCTAATGTAGAATATTTAAAATTGCCTGAAATACTGAATAAGTTCTTCCAGGACAAAACACAGACAAAGTTTTAGAATTTTTTTTTGTGTCATAAATGACAAGGAAAACAACAAATTAGGAAAAATGTAAACAAAAAAATTCTTCAACAGAAAACCTGCCAGTTGCCTTAATTAGACCAGACAGATAAATTAAAAAATGTTTATGTTGGAAGGTCTGCAGGAAATTGACTTTGAAATCAATAGGTAGCTTTAAAGATGTTTCTCATACAGTATTAATTTTGGTATATGTTTTGTAGAGACTATTCTGCTAGCATAAATGTATAAACTGTAGTTTTTGTGTGTATTTCCTCTAAAATTCATTGTTAAATATTTGTGAAGGGCCTATATATTGCACCAAGCTGTTTATGGTATGTAATTGTTTCTAAGTTTCTTTTAGAAAAGTTATTAGGGCCAGATTTTATTCACAGCCAATATGGACAATGTGCTGTAAGTCCAGGTATAATGGAAAAAGCTTTTTAAGCGGCCTTTTTTCAGTGTCTTGTTGGCCTTGTTGCTGATAATGATCTGAGTGTGACCGTATTCTTTGTAGATGCAGTCTGCCGTGAGGGCTCTGCCAACCTATACTGTTCTCTGACGGCGATTTGAAGCACGGAGTTGAACACAGACTGGTGTGGCAATACAAAGAGGGATCAGTTTTCAGCACCTCTTGTAGTTCAGGAACAGTAAGCAGTTTCTAGACTCCTGCCAAGGACATCAGCTCTTGCCGCATCAGTGTTCTTGTCTAACTCTGCTTAAAAAGGTGGAGAATGAGGTGACAGAGGCAGTACTGTGCAGGTGCAACATTCACTGCATCTGTCAGTTAGGTGATGTCTGACTAATCTGATGGCCTTCTATGATGGTGTGACTGGATGGATAGATGAGGGGAGGGCAGTGGATATTGTCTACCTTGACTTCAGCAAGGCTTTCAACACTGTATCACACAGCATCCTCATAGGCAAGCTTAGGACACGTGGGTTGGATGAATGGACAGTGGGGTGGATTGAAAACTGGCTGGCATATAGAGCTCCGAGGGTTGTGGTTAGTGGCACAGAGTCTAGTTGGAGGTCTGTGACAAGGCGTGTTCCCCAGGGGTCAGTACTGGCTCCAGTCCTGTTCAACATATTCATCAATGACCTGCATGAAGGGGTAGAGTGTACCATCAGCAAGTTTGCTGATGACACAAAACTGGGAGGGGTGGCTGACACACCGGAAGGCTGTGCTGCCAATCAGCGTGACCTGGACAGGCTGGAGAGTTGGGCCGAGAGAAACCTCATGAAGTTCAACAAGGGCAAGTGTAAGGTACTGCACCTGGGGAGGAATAAGCCCATGCACCAGTACAGGTTAGGGGCTGACCTGCTGGAAAGCAGCTCTCTGGAAAGGGACCTGGGAGTCCTGGTGGACAACAGGATGACCATGAGCCAGCAATGTGCCCTTGTGGCCAAGAAGGCCAATGGCATTCTGGGGTGTATCAAGAGGATTGTGGCAAGCAGGTCGCGGGAGGTTATCCTCCCCCTCTACCCTGGTGAGGCTGCACCTGGAGTACTGTGTCCAGTTCTGGGCTCCCCAGTTCAAGGACAGGGAGCTGCTGGAGAGGGTACAGCAGAGGGCTACAAAGAGGATGAGGGGGCTGGAACATCTTTCTTCTGAGGAAAGGCTGAGGGACTTGGGTCTTTTTAGTCTGGAGAAGGGAAGACTGAGGGGGGATCTCCTCAATGCTTATAAATACTTAAAGGGAGGGTGCCAGGAGGATGGGACCAGCCTTTTTTCAGTGGTGCCCAGTGATAGGACAAGAGGTAATGGGCACAAACTTGAACGTAGGAAGTTCCATGTAAACATGAGGAGGAACTTCTTTCCTTTGAGGGTGGCAGAGCACTAGAACAGGCTGCCCAGAGAGGTGGTGGAGTCTTTGACTCTGGAGACATTCCAAACCCTGGTGGACGCCATCCTGTGCAACCTGCTCTAGGTATCCCTGCTCTGGCAGAGGGGTTGGACTAGATAATCTCCAGAGGTCCCTTCCAACCCCTGTGATTCTGTGATTCCTTCATCACTGCTTTTGCTTGAAGTCACTGACTCCTCTCCCATATGGAAACTCATTTTTTCACCGCTGTGTATTGCTTCTGTAGCCATTCCTTAGCCTACCTCATTCCACTTCATAAACATGTTCAACTTCAAACACTCAGTTTTCTTGCCCTCTTTACAACAGATGCCAAATTCTATAAACAGGATGAAGAAAGTAGGATGGTATAAATGTAAGCAGGGCAATGTTCCTGGCAATTTTGGCTCAGACATACAGTTAAGGTGTATGGGCTTAACAAACTGTTATCAGCTGAACTATGCTGAACTCTGTCCATGACTGCTGTAAGATGATGCAGTTTATCGAACATTTGAGCACAAGAAGATGCCTTGCATGACCTCACACTGACAGTTACAGTAGCTCGGCTGACATGCTGTATGCTGTTTTATTGCTGTAAGTCAGGGGTAGGGCAGAGCCCTCTGCCAGTGAAATGTAGAAGGCTTGAAGGGAAAATTTTAGCACACCCTCTCTTGGAATCTCTTAAAAATTAGTAATGGGCTAACATCAGCCACAACCCCACACCCCACACCTCATGCACACACACACATGCAGACCATCTAAGCTCTTCAAGTGTAAGAGATGGTAGGTGTATAGGTTAGACAAATGATCTCCCTCCAACCAGAATAATTTTACTGGGGCCACATGGATGAAAAAGGTTGATGTGCACAGTAATTTACATGAAAGCATATATACAGGATGTGTTCCCTAAGTTCCAGCTCTGGGTAATGATGCAGGAGCTCATATCTTTATTTGATTCAGTTTACGGGATGCTTTGAAGGGGGTGGGGGAGAGAAGAAAAAAGAAATTTCAGCAGATAAAAAAGAAACATAATGAAATAATTAAATTACAGTGTTTATTCTCAAGGACTTCTCTTGAGCTTATCTAATGAAACTGATCTACATTATTCTCCTTTACATGGTTGTTAATGCTGCTCTCAGGTATGAGAGTGAAGGAGGTAGTATAATTGAAGATTTAATTTTGAACTGTATCATAAACCAGCTTTCATAAAGCCCAACAACAGTGAAGTGGTTCATTATATTTTAGAGTGTCTGATGTAAATAAGATCCTTGAGTGTGTGTGATCGATCTTTCCAAGGACCAAAAATCTTTTCGGTTCCCAAGCTTGGTTTCCTTGTTCGGACTGAATGAGCTCAGCCCACGTGCATTTAGAAACCAATTTGAATTTTAATTTTATTCTAATAGCTAATTGTGTCTACTATAGTTATGTGCCTCTAATTCCCACAAAGAAGCCTCTCAGCTTTTGGAGAAAGACTCTGGAGATTTTATAGGGTTATTGACTAAATCAGAAATGTGCAGTCAAGTAGGGCAGAGTTACTATAACCAGTGTATCAGAGGCAGAATTTATTCCATTGCCAGTTATCCAGGGAGGAGGAGAGACACGTCTGCAAACTTTTCTGCAGGAGAAAGGCATTTTAATAGTGGTAGATGTTTGTAGGCTAGCCCCTTTTATTTGACCATAGTTACTTACAGCCCGCTTTGTTCAACTTTGATTGTCACTTACTGCTTACTTCACAACTCCATGGAAAGAGGAGTCATCTTA
The DNA here is from genome assembly GCA_008921705.1 of Burhinus oedicnemus. NCBI lineage: Eukaryota > Metazoa > Chordata > Aves > Charadriiformes > Burhinidae > Burhinus > Burhinus oedicnemus. The sequence goes on from VFFE01007705.1 coordinate 2,486,213, forward strand.
ATTTGCAAAGCAGAAGTTTTAAGGAGAGGACCAGAGGAATTTAACTATTTTACATTCTCTTTATTGTACTGTCATAGCATTTTATCTATGATATGAGATGGAATTTTTCAGTGGTACTGAAAACCTAACTCCTTTTGTGATTCATTTATTTGATTTGTCTGTCCATGTCAATCAGTTTTTACCTCATTGTGTTTAAAAAAAAAGACACCTAAATACTAGAAGAAGGCTGTATGATGTCTTCTGACCAGAGCTTCCACTGACCTCAGTGTGAGTTCAGTGCATGGAACTCTTCATTTTTCCTTCTTCTTAGTTTAAAAATAATAAAACCAACATCAGAGCCACTTTTGAAGTTGTGGCTGAGTTATACAGATTTGCTACTGGTGTTCAAGGGAAAACAATTTCCTAAGTTTGAGTGTTTAGCATGGAGCAGAAGTGACAGAAGAGTTTGTCAGTGGAGAATGTTATATAAAGCTATTTAAAGGTTGTCCTCGACCTTTCCACCTCTATTAAAGCCTCTTGAGAGCAATTTAAACTTTTCTTCTGCCAGTTGCCTACTGTCAGTTCCATATTTGAGTTTGTTCTCTCCATGCTATGGATGTAAGGTATCAGAGCACATTATGGGGAGATCTTCCAAATCCTCTTTTAAACTCTTGTCTAAGAAAGAGCCTTCAGATTCAGCCGGGTCAACCTTGGCAGTTAAAGTTCACAGCAAGACTTTTGTGTCCTTGATCTCTTCTCAAGCCAACTTTTTACAGACAGTGGATTGAAAACTGACCTGAATGAAGACAATGGAAGTTTTATTATTGACATTGATGAGTCCAAGATTTTAAATACTTTTTATATATGAATTTTCTTCTGAGATAGATATATGCATACATACATATCTGTATCTATGCAAATAGGTATAGGTATCTAATACTGGTGAATTACATGTTGTAAGGCTGAATTTTTAGATTGTTTGTAAACAAATTTCTCATACCAAAAATACTCTACCAACATGACTTTTCTCCATTTATGAAGTGCTATAAAGAGTGCTATTTTCAACACAGTCATCAGGGAAAAATTATTAAATACTGCAGGTGCTTACACATGCAGACTTCTTCACTGCTCAAACATGTTGCATATAATTCCCAAGAAAGTAGGTTCTACCATAAATACACTGCTAAACTGTTGGAAAGTCGCTTATTGTATTTTGAGGAATCCTACAGAATTCCTGATCTCTAATCATAAACTTAAAACACAGAAGTGGAGCAAGAAGTAAGTTACTAGTGGGAGTTGCATTCTTTGATCTCTTTCCTCTTATTCTTAACTTCAGCATCGTCATTTGAAAAGGAACGTAAAAGCATAAGTCAGTGTTGTGCTCACAGATCAGGAAAAGCCCACAAAAGGTTCATGTAGCCTGTCAGTGCTCACATCTGGCTAGTTTGGAGGTGTTATTGTATGTATTTCTGTGTCAAAATTGGTGTAATATGTGGAATATCAGCTTTTATTTCATGTCCAAATGAGGTGTCATCAATTTAATACAAGATGGAAAGAGCACAGCTGCTCTGAAGCAATTTGAAAGGAGTTTCAGAAATTTATCATGGGCATAATAGCGTCTTATTATTGCAAAATCTGCCTTCACTAGTTGCTACTGTAACCATTGTTCCCTTGTAGTCTGAGCACAGTAAATAAATACAGTGATCACTGGTAATAGTTTTAGATATTTGTTGGTGTATTCATGGTAACTGTACCTATCTCTCAGCTATTCTGTTTCAAAATACTGCTTCTAGTAATGCAAAGTGCTAACTGAGAAAACTTTTTTTCTTTATTCCTTCCTTTGAAGACAAAGACAGGGATTTGTTTGCTGCAGGATGGTAACCAGGAGCCTTTCAAAGTGCGACTGCACTTAGCCAAAGATATTTTGATGATCCAGGAGCAGGATGTGATCTGTGTGTCTGGTGAGCCTTTCTATTCTGGTGTAAGTAGTTTTTATTTTTTCTTTAAGATGTATTTTATACAAAACAAAGATACTCTGTGTATATGTGTGCGTGTGTGTGTGCACATGCATATGTATACATTTACTCCCACAGTTTGATACTAAGTCTATTTTAATATATCATCTTTTGAAAGTAAATCTTAGCAATACTCATCTAAGAAGCAGAAATAAGATAATGAATAACTTATGTGCATGATTACAGTATTGTTTCTCTGCACTCATCCTTGAATATTGGAGGCACCGAATGTGATAGGAATGACACAAGCAGTGATTTTTGCAGTGAATACAGATACCTCAGTGCACTTACATATCTGACGATTGTCTGTGGAGTTGATAAGACAGTTGATGGGTAACTGTTATGGCAGGGCTTTGCTCGTAGAGGAATCATCTGCTCTCCAGTGTTGCTTTGGTTGCTTCCTATGGTAGCACAACACCAGACTTCATGCTTGCTGCCAGTCCATATTGTGACGGTCACTAGTTTTACCAGCACATCATGTTAATAAAGATGGACTTCAGCTGGAACAGTGTAATAGTGTGATTTATGTATTACTGTTTTTACATGATGTGTCAGATTTCTTATTTAAGCATCATATTGAATTTCATGGATAAGAAACTGAGCTTTGTAGACAATTACTTGGCAGATCTGTAAAATGTTATATAGAATGATACTGTAGGTTTTGGAAGTATGGTAACATTAAGTTTTTATTTAATTCCAGAAGAAAGATAAAAAAATAATAAAAACCATTTACTACTTATTTCTATAGACATTTTTATAGATACTGTAATTATATTTTGTAGAGATATTTTTAATATTTATGGGAAACTATCACAAACGTTCTGCTCTCCCTTTGAGCTAAATAAAATTATCATAGAATTTCACGTTAAATCTTGTGAGGCATAGTAGTGTAATATCTGTTTATGCAAATGTTATGTGACTGCTATTATGTCTGTCTGTTTTATTAATTGTTGCTGTTGTCACATCCCTGTATCTCTAAATGCAAGCATAATAAAAAGATACAAAGCAGAAACCAAAAATAAATTGGTAGAATGTTAGCAGTACTAAGAGTGTGGAAGATTAATGGAAAATGCATAGGAGAATCCATCTCACTGTTATGAACAGCTCAGGGTGAACGGTTCTGAGTTTTTCTCTGAAACAAGAAGAACACACTGCCCACACTATCTCCATACAGGCTGGGTTTATTTGCATGACAAATCTGACATTAGCTTTTGACAGTTTCATGCTGAACAAATGCAATTTACTAATACAGGTCTGTGTGCTTTATGTGGAATATAGATGCTCCTTTTACCAATTAGACTGTACTGTTCCTCAACATACAGGACATCTAGCAGCCCATATAGAAAGAAATTATGAGTTCAGGCTCGGGCTATAGTTGTTCAATTAGCAGCACACACTGTGTCACCATTACTCCACCAACCCCGTTCTGGGGTCTAATATCTCTACAAAATATAATTCTTAGTAAAAGTTTTTATCACTCAAAAATATGACTTTCATTATTGTGCTGTAATATCTATTCCTTCTTCTGAACTTGTTATTTAAATGTCTTAATGAAATGCATATTTGATTTTTTTCACATTTCACAGCAAGGCTTTCTCTTACAGTTTTGCCTTCTTTAGTTTTGCAACGGCACTGTAGAAAATAGTGCATGATGTGCTTCACCAGTTACACTCCCCCATCTTGTTTGCATATTGAACGCATAACTCATTAGCTGATTGATATTAGTGTGGTGATGAGGAGTTTCTTTTCTCTTGGAACTGTCATTGTTAGACTAGTGACTTTTGACCACTTTACCCTATTTCATCTGGGATTAAGACTAGGTCTTGAATCAGTAGGTTCATGCCAACTAAGGATGACTGGCATTTCACAGACAGTTAACTGTCCTTTTGTCACAGGTCATTTAAATCATCTGGAATCATATGCTTTGATTGTACAGTATGATCAGACAAGTCCACAGGCTTCCTATTTTTTTTTCTTTTTTTTCCTCATTTTTATTCCTGATTTATTAGGTTTCTTGTTTGTTTGTTTGTTTATTTGTTTTTTGTATATTTTACTTTGCTTGGTTGATTTTGTTTTGTTCTCTCTGTCATTCTAGATAACTGACCACATCTATTTTTCTTTTACATGCATTCTACAGAGCAAGAGCAAGTGTTTTCATTGGCAACTGACATTGAATGCCTCATAGAATAAACTCTAAAGAATAAAAATAAAATTTGTAACTGAGGAACAATAGTATTGTTAAATTTTACAGACGAGTAGCTACAGTAAAAGTTCTTTTTAATCTGTTTTAATAAATAATCTTCAAATAATTTGATTATAAGGATTTATTTATTCACTTCACTGTTAAGGAACGACAGGCTATTACTATGTTTCTAGTTCAGAACAGTATCTCTTCTGTTTGTTGGGTCTGAATCAATTTGCATGCTCCTCTGTGTAGGACAGACTTTAAACAGGCACTTAACGTTCCAGTGGTATCCTGATCTGCATCCTGTGGAACGATCTAAATGAAATCAATGGCTCCTTAGGAATGAGGTGCTGCTTAATGTGAGTACATGGGATAAGGACCTAGTTCTTAATTTAGAAAACTTCCTGTCTGGTGGAAAACAGTTCTAGTTTCCCAAAACTAAAGAGGTGCAAGGGAACCTTATTTCTTCTTTCATTGCATACAGTGTGGAGTAAGAAAATAAAATGTATAAAAGTTTATAAGCAACATAAACAGTGTTAAACACTAAAAAAGAAAGTAACTGTTTCTTTAGTAGGCTGAACAAAATGGTAGTGTTAGTCAGGGTCATGCAGCAATTCTACCCATTGCAATTCCATAAAGCATCAAAGATCGTTCAAACGATGACGGATCAGATCTAAATTTGAGCATTAGTTGCATCAATAAGTATTAAAGAGATTTCTTTATGTGTGCAACACGACAGACTTGCATTCCAAGAGATAGAAACATAGTGGGTTCTGCATTATGCTGCTAGTGGATATCTGATGTAGATTTGAACTCCAGTGCAAATGGCCAAAAGTGAGATGAGAACATTTTGTGAAACTCAAAGCCTAGAAGGCAGTGTCTTTACTAATACAAATTAAATCCTTGTCTGTAGAGAGGCTTTAAAGTATGGGAAGTGTATGCCTGAGTTGGAGTAGCTTGTGTGCTATCCATGAGTCTCTCTGTTGGAAAATCGGAAGATAAGACGGGTTACTGTTAGGTCAGGTACACTTTTTTTCTCCACTAAAATACTGGACCCTCACAAAATATTTTTTTCATAACTGTGGTATTGCCAACAGACAGCTTTCTTATGATTATAGTCGTCATAAATCTCTGTCAGTTCCTTGTGGTACAGAATACTTAGGATTTTTACTCTTTTCATCTGAAAAAGAAATGCTCTGAAAACAGCTGAATTAAACCATGTAGGAACTTCATCAGTATTGATAGCAGAAGTATAGGATATTCCTTTTAAACATATTTCTTGAATTACATGAAATGATACGCACAAAAGTTTGCTATATGGTGTTACAGATGGCAATGCGCAGCAATGTCTTTTTAGACACGTAGGTCAACAGCCTGGACTAACAAAGATAGCCTAATACTGACTCTGCTGAAAGTTATGATGCGAGAGGGGATAGCCTAAGATATGGCATGTCTGATCTGAAATGTGACTCTTCAGTAGATTTATTCCTAGGAAATGTTTTAATCTTTGCAATTCCAGAATCAAAATTCCTATTTTAGAGTTAATCCTCGCAGTTACTGTCACCTTTCATGAACATCTGAAATTCAAGTAAAAGGATTATTGTGCTTTATCAAGAAATGTAGTTTATCTGTCTACGGAGCCATGGTTTTTTTCTTCTTTCCTTTAATAGATTTTATTTGTTTGATAATCTTACTCAGAAATTTTTCTAATAGAGTGTATGTGCATGTGAGATCCATAAACCAAGGATATGACAGTATACCATCTGACAAGATGGATGATTTGGATCAGCTACTGTTTTTCTAAAAGACTGAAAATGACCTGTGAGCAGCTGGCAAATTGCTAAGTTCAGCTACCAGGACAGTTTGCATTTTTACATAATTTTCTTAAAGGTTCTGTTAAAAAGTCATAGAGTTTCCAAAGTACTGCTAACTCATCTGATTATGATATACAGATGATTCATATTTCTTTCGAGTAATGTAAATCTATGCTGCTGTATAGTAATGTATTATTTAATTAAATATTAATAATTTCTTTTAACATTTTCTTAATTAAGGATTTTTTGGGAGATGGATGTGAAGATCATTCATCATTTCAATACCTAATAAAAAGTGAATGTACATTTTTGTGAATTTATAGAGCAACAGCTCTCAGAGTAGTATCGCATTTCTCCAAGTATTTAACTGAGGTTGATACAGATATATCTGAATGTAACCTATAGACTGTAATTGGTTTTTTGATAGAGAAAAAACCTTCATCAATAAACACCTTTTCCAAGGTCAGAAAGTAACACTGACTTAAATCGTTTAACTGTAGCCAGATATGATTTCTGGCATTATTAATCACACAATCATTAGTCTTCTTCTTGTAGAGATAAGAACATATTATATCTCACTTCTAAAGTTGTTCTTTTGCTATTGTGAAATCAACTGTGTTGAAAGATTTATAACTCTATACAAAGCCCATATGGTATTACAAACAATAAGTTGCATTGGAGATAGTTTTTCAACTTATAAACTTTGCACAATAACATGGTTTTTATTTTTTTATTTAAATGATAAAGTTGTTATTAATTTTTAAGTATAAGTTTAAATTCAGAACATATCACTTAACTGTGACTGGCCTGAGCAGTCAGAAGAAGTTACTAAATTTCCCTTGCTTGCGCATTTTAGAGTTTTGGAGACTTCCCGAGAGTGAATTTTAAATCTGTTACCTTGGATCATTCTTTTTTGAGAGTTTAAAATGTTCTTTTTATATGTTTCGGTGTAGGTGAAACAAGTTCAATTAACGTTAGTAATGTTAATGAGTAGAGAAATGAGTGACGAAAAAGTGAAAAGCTTAAAACAGTAAACATATGGGTTTGATTTGTTTTCTGTATTGTATTAATTTCTGTATTTATTTACTATTTTGATTCTGATGTGTGATTAAATAGTATGAACAGTGCCAAAGTGAAACTCCCTGTCCTGCAGAGAATTGCAAATATGTGAACAGATAGGTCACCTTTCAAGCACTTTCCATTCTTGTTACCGTCACAAAGCTACCAGTAAGAATGGTGATTTTTTTTTTCACCGTGTTGGTATCTGTCAGCTATTCACTGGAGTGAATCCATTTTTTCACAGAAGTCGTCAAATATCTATCAGATGGTGGTAACTTTTTTTTTCCCTGCCAATCTGGACAGCTTTTAAGTGACAACCTAGAACTGACAGATGTAAATAAGATTGTTTAGGGACAACCTAAGCCAGCTTATTTTTCTGCAGCTACTTAAAAATAAAAAGCATAGCAATCTACTGAGGTTTAAACACAGGACTGCCATTTGTAAAGCGAAACTTGAAAGAACAGAATAGCTTTTTCTCATTGGAAGAAGGCTTTTTCCCTACAAAAAAAAAGAGAAATATTGCAAACCAGAAAAGACTTGGAGAACCCAAAGCATTGATCGATAGCGGTATATAATGTGAGGCAGTAGCTGGAAACTACAGCTATCATGACGCTACAGAAAGTGTTTGTTACCAAGCCTAATGAGAATTCAGATCCATACTGACTTTGGGTTTGTGTTTTTCTCTCTTTTATTTCTACATTATGAAATGTAGTACTTTTGTAATAAATCATCCCTAGGAGTAGAATTTTTATAAGTGGATATTTATGTGAATGTTTCTGCTTTTAGGCATATGCTGTAGCACTGGGAACACTTTGAAGTGAGAACAAGCAAAGGGTTGAGTGCTTTTGCTCGTTCCAGTCAGTGTTAATAGTCTACAAAACACCGCTATGTTTACTGCCCTCAGTCTCCAGCAAGACTGCAGAGGAAGGGGGATTTCCAATGGACCAGGCATTCTGCCGCCATCCCTTACTGCCAACTTTCTCCAGTTGCATGAGGAACTGAAATAAGGAGACCAGCTTTGAATGTCACACGACAGAAGTTGTTAGCAGATGAGCAAGTCTGCTGGCAAACCTTGATTACACTATTAATTCAAACTGGAAATGTGACTGACCTGTCTCCCGTGTCCTTTATCATAGAATCGTAGAATCATAGAATGGTTTGGGTTGGAAGGGACCTTAAAGATCATCTAGTTCCAAGCCCCGTGCCATGGGCAGGGACACCTTCTGCTAGACCAGGTTACTCAAAGCCCCATCCAACCTGACCTTGAACACTTCCAGGGTGGGGCAGTCACAGCTTCCCTGAGAAACATGTTCCAGTCTCACCACCCTCACAGTAAGGAATTTTTTCCTGAGATCTAATCTAAATCTACCCTCTTCCAGTTTAAAACCAATACCCCTCATCCTATCGCTACACTCCCTGATAAAGAGTCCCTCCCCATCTTTTCTATAGGCCCCCTTTAGATACTGAAAGGCTGCTATAAGGTCTCCCTGGAGCCTTCTCTTCTCCAGGCTGAACAACCCCAACTCTCTCAGCCTGTCCTCATAGCAGAGGTGCTCCAGCCCTCTGATCATCTTCATGGCCCTCCTCTGGATCCGCTCCAACAGGTCCATGTCCTTCTTATGTTGGGGGCTCCAGAGCTGGACACAGTACTCCAGGTGGGGTCTCACGAGAGCAGAGTAGAGGGGCAGAATCACCTCCCTCCACCTGCTGGCCACTCTTCTTTTGATGCAGCCCAGGATACGCTTGGCATTTTGGGCTGCAAGCACACATTTCTGGGTCATGTTGAGCTTCTCATCTACCAACACCCCCAAGTCCCTCTCCTCAGGGCTGTTCTCAATCCATTTTCTGCCCAGCCTGTATTTGTGCCTGGGATTGTCCTGACCCACGTGCAGGACCTTGTACTTGGCCTTGTTGGACTTCATGAGGTTGGAATGGGCCCACCTCTCAAGCCTTTCCAGGTCCCTCTGGATGGCATCCCTTTCCTGCAGCGTGTTGACTGCTCCACACAGCTTGGTGTAACCGGCAAATTTGCTGAGGGTACACTCAGTCCAACTTTCCATGTTGCTGACAAAGATCTTAAACAGCAGCGTTTCCAATACCAACCCCTGAAGAATGCCACTCGTCACTGGTTTCCACTTGGACATTGAGCTGTGGACTGCAAGTCTTCGAGTGCCACCATCCAGCCAATTCCTTATCCACCGAGAGGTCCATCCATCAAATCCATGTCTCTCCAATTTGGAGACAAGGATGTCATGCGGGACTCAGAATGAATGTAAAGTTTGACTGCTCATGTCAATTAATCCAAAGAAATGCCAGTAAGAAAGAATAAAGCATTACCAAAACGAGGATATAAAATCTCACTTCTTGAAAATATGTGAAATAATTCAATGAAAAAAAAAATTCTCATGACGTTTTCTTATTTAAAAATGTAGTGGGCTTACTAATAACTGATAAACTACATGAGAGCATGGCCTTGAAGATATTATGGCATTAAATGTTAAGAGGCTGATATATGAATTTGCTTTCAATCTGTTGTATCTTTGTATTTCATTATTACTTTATTAAAACTATATTCTAACCTTTCCCTTCTTTTTTTCCCTACATTTTGCCATGTCACTGTGCTATTGTAGATTCCTCTCCATTTTTATTCCTCTTTTCCCACCTACTGTTTTGTTCTGTACTCATTCAGCTTTTTTCCCATGTTCTTCCTTACGTATAGTAGCTTGGTGTCTGTTCTATCCACTGTGAAAACAGAGGTCTTGTTTTCTGTCTGGACCTAGACAAATTGATTCTTCATACCTTTACTCTTGTAAGATGAATAACAGACACACCAGTGTCCCAAACTGAAAATGTAATATTTATATCCTAGTAAAAAGGTTGAGTAATGGAATATTGAAGTTTCACACACTGTTAATTCAGTTTTATGAAGAGTTTCAAAGTTTCTTCGTCCTTTTGTTCAACTGTTATTTGACTACTTTCATAGAGACAGATCATTAGATCACATTAGATTACTCGTTTATATTATACAGTATAAATAATTTGAAAACATTTCTAATTAATAATGATTGTTAAGTCAGTTAAGCAATTATAAACTTTCTTTTACATTACATACCACTCAGTATGAAATACTTGAATCTTTACTATGCCCTAAGATTTAACTATCAAAAATAACTTAAACTCTTGACTAAATGTAAATAGTTAATGATTACACAGGATTCTGTGTTTTCCTTTCCTATTTACTGTTGCTGTGTGCTCACATGGTCATTCTTCACTTCTAATCTTATTTAAGATGACATCTGTGATCTTAAGAAGGTCATATGGATTTTAAGGAGAAATTTTAATACCTCTTTAATGAAAGCCTCAAAAACATTGCTTCTGTTTCACTGCATAGTTCTTAGGAAGAATTTTTTTGACATAACTCTTAGCTCTCCTTTCCAGTCAATGAACATACTTGTGGATGAGGAATTTTCTGAGTTAGAGGCATGGAAAATGCTGACAGCTTGGCAGCAGCTTTGAATTTTCAATAAAATGATAACTACTTTTTTTCTGTTCCGGGAAGCAGCTTCTAAAACACTGCTCTGAATCTTGCATTTAAGGATCCTAGGAGCTCTAACTTTCCCTCTGTTTGATGTAATGTAGATAAAAAATGTGATAATGTAATTACAGGCTCACAGGACATTTTGTGTAGTCTTGTGTAGTAGAAAGTGAAACTAAGTAAAATACTAATAGAAAAATCTACAGCTGACACAGATTTTTAGTTATATTTCAATTTAAGCAGATAGTTGGAATCAATGGAGCAGCACTATGTTTAACCCGGAACAGAATAAATGCTGAATTGGGATACTTAGAGCACTGGTACAAAATGTGTTGCCTTCCAGAGTTGCTATATTTTATTAATGAATAGTTGTAAAGCATTTTAAGAACTTGAAGCTATTAGACCAGTGAAAAGCATTTTATTATTGTTATTGTTCATTTGAAATGCTAATTAAAGACATCAGAACAAAATAATTTGCTTCAGTTTGCTGGTCAAACTTCTTTATTGTACTAATCATTTTATTAAACACAGTATTGTATATTAAAATACAATGCTTTGCTGAAAAGATTTATTCAGTTCATCTTCGTTGAAGATGGCACTGAAAATAAAGCTTGGTTTGTGTTTTTTGTGAGTCACATACGAAAAGTCACATGCAAGTCATGCCAGTCACAAAGAAAAACACACTTGGTTAAAAGAGCTTTCTAGCAAAGCATTTCAAAGCTCGTATCTACCATCAAAATACTTATTCAGGTTACTTTGCAATTCTAAAGGGAGGGATTTGTCTTTCCAAAGTTAAATTTGACATCCTCACTCTATACTCAGTGGACAACATAGATGATGGTGATTATCACCTACCTTGGGCACCAGCTTTGACTCACCTGGATTGAATGCATTTATTTTTCTTTACTGAATACAGAAGAAAACTTGCCTTGATCAATGGCTCAGTTTTACATGGATTAACTGTGGTTGGATGAGTCCTGTCGTTTTACTTTTAAACTTCTGGGTAAAAAAAGAGGAGCTGATCAGAGCTGGGACCTGATTCTAAGACAGAATTCTGGTGTATGAAATGTGTGATGCTTCTGACAGTTCTTGAAAAGCTGTTTCACTATATTGTTTATGTGATGTTTGTAATTGCACACTAAGGGATTATTGCTGGTTCACTAACAAAAGATATAACTTGTATGTAATTCTGATTTGTATTTTTTAAAATCATTGTATGTTTGTAATTTTTAGCTATCATGCTGTGAAGAATATGTAAGTCTTTACACTTAAGATACACCAAAGTAATATTTCTTTATTGTAAGACTGAGAAGCATGTTGAATTAGCCTATGTTAAATACATATGGTATATCTGCTACTAAGTTCTTTTACTGCTAACCAAATTGACTAATTCTAAATGATCTTTGGGAATAAAGTCAACAAGACAGACTAGAAAAAAAAAAGTATTTTTTGTAAATGTTCATATCTAAGACAGATACTAGCCCATAGTTTTTGCAGAACAAATTTTAGGATGAGCAATAAAAGGAAAAAAACAGGTTGCTTTAAAAAATTCTGTCTGTAAAGACACCCTTTAAATCATTGGTTATGATTTTTAAACCGTAACTCTGAGATCAACAGTGGCTATGTTTGTATTAATTTTTTAATTTGGATCAGGACTGTGCTTTGAAATGAATTTCTGGATGATATGCACTTACCATGCTTTGGTTCACATCACTGAGTGGATTTGGAGTACACAAGCTGTATTCCTTTTGGATGAAACTAATTAGAAAATGTGCTACAGGAGTGCAGTTTATGTACTTCAGCATGTAATGCTCAATCTGCATATGGGACCAATTTAGGACTAGTCGAGGTTAAGACTTCTGAAATGCATGTGTTATACACTAACTGTTAAACTCTACAGTTTTGTTCTTATTGCATTGCAGTACTTGCTAGCATGGTATGAATTGCACAAACCAATTTTTTTCTGAGACAGGACCTCTGTTTTTCTTCCAGACTTTGTCTTTTTCCTCTGCAGCATAGGTTTCGTGGATTTTCACATTCAGGAACTCACAAGTTTATTAAAACAAGAAAAATCAATGTAGGATGGAAGCACAGAAACAAGTCATTGAAGTGTGAATATAGATGTTATGTCAGAAAACATTAAATCTAAGAAAACTTGATTTAATTGTTTTCCAGGAAAGAACAGTAACAATTAGAAGACAGACTGTAGGAGGATTTGGATTAAGTATCAAGGTAGGATGATTTTTTGGTCTATTATTCCATGTTACACAAAAAGGGACTTTGTATATAGTTAATGTTACTTTTATTGAGAACAAACTGTATTTTAGCGGATTAAAAATATGAAAGCAAGCACATTCTAGGATGTTAGATACTGTCACAGTAGGGAACCGGCAACTACGCTGCCCTATGGAATGGAAGGCAATGGAAAGATCATTCCCTTAAGATTCATGCTGAGCAACTCTATAATAAGATTTGATATGAGAGCTGAAAAGTGTTTGCAACTGCACAGACTGTACTTTTGTTCAACGGCACTCTAATTTAAGTGGTTATTAATGAATGCTAAATTACAGTGGCAGGCACATGGAACAGCCAATAAGTTCATCATCAATTCTCCTACAAAGAATACCACATTAATTCACTGCAATTCATTAGTAGAACAGAAAGTGTCATTGCTTTCTCATACTGTTTATTTTGCTGTAGATCAAGCAAAGGCAGCAATTTATCATGCTACTATATTTTTGCTTTCTCCACTAAGAGTTAAGAACACATGTAAGTATAGATAATCCTTTTTGTGAGAGGGAGGGATGAGGAGAGGGAGGAAGAGTTAATCATTTTTGTCATCGTAATCTGTGATTTTGAAAACCTTACCTTGACTTTGAATCTCATTGTAGACAACACAACATTAATTTTATCTTCTAAACACAGCAGTCCTCAGTCTCAAGTCAGCAATGGAAAAAAGTGAAGTGTACTTCACATGAATGCAGAGAAGCTTAAATTATGCATATAAAGTGAAAGTATAGACTTTCCTGTGAACATCTGCTAGTACTGACCTTATAAGAAGTGACTCAGCAGAGGGATTAATGTGCATTTGTGTTGTCATTGATAAGAATATTGCTGAACAGAAATACTAGTTCTTAAAATATGTCTTGGTACACTTGGTGTTATGTTGTTAACCCACTGAAGACCTCTATTCAAGGAAAACTAATTGCCATTTTGTGGTCAAAGTTTCTCACGAGTTTAGTCAACAGCACACAAGTTATTTTCCTCCAATGTCATTATAGGTTCCAGTTCACTGAATAATGATGTCAGTGTAATATCAAGTACATGGGTGAATGAGGTGATAAGCTGGTGATAAGAAATACCTGGTTACACCAAGGACTTTTGACGATTGGAAAGCAAATCGCATCAAGAGTCACTAATATTGATTTTTTTATTTAGACATTACAATGGGTTATCTTTTAGAATTAAAATTGCTGACAAGCCCAAGATCACGTTATTTAAGTATCAAGTACATTGTATAAAATAAAATATCATTGAGAAATATAAATTAAATGTCTATGTGCAATGGTCTTTCTTAAATTAGTGGAGCAAGATATTAAATTTTTAGAGCAAGATATCCATTGTTCTGAAGAAAATTTTTGGAAGTTGTACAAGTATTTAGAAGTGCCAAAACAGATTGTGTATTCAGCCTAGAAGGGAGGGTTTTTTTTAAATAAGATCCATTTCAATAGAAAAAAATAACAATGAAAAACTATATCAAGTGTATTAGAAGCAACTGCAATAGAATTTATAAATAAAGGCTTTAAATTAAGTTATTTTATTTCAACATATTTTCTAGGTTTATTTTATTACATAGATATTTTGATGAAAACTAATCTAAATAGTGGAAAGGTGAAGCTACATAAATTCAGGTGTGAATAAACCATTTCTTTTTAATTTTTGGAATAACTAACAATCAGGTGAAGGAATTCCTTCAACAGATGTCATTAAATAGAAAAGACATCTCTTTTAACAACGGCAACTTGGATGCTGTAGATTAGATAATGAAAATGGTGAGTAGAGTTCTATGGTCTGGGATATTCTGTCAATGTGTATCAAGCAGTATGATTTATTTTTTAAAATGATTTATTTTAAAAAATCAATGAACGTGGGACCTCTTTCGCTAGATCCCTTTATTAGTAATCCTACATTCTCAAAAAGAAAGATTGACAAGGAATTGGATAGCCAACACAATATAAAACAAATATTTAATTAATATAATCTGCTATTATCATTTTAAACCAGTAGTAAGCAACAACTTAGAACTGGAACATAAATTACTGTTTTTTGTAGTTTGGTAGGCAAACTTTATGAAGACGTACTGAAATGGACTTTTTAGGTATGCCATGAAGTGTCAATGTCAGTTCCAAATATTCTGAAAAGTGCCAGTTTTCTGTTTTAAAAGGTACTATTCAATCATGGTATGCTTCCTTTTGCAGATGAATAACAGTTTGTTACTTTGTTTTCTTTTACTTTGTCTTGTAAGATTCCTGAACTTTAATAAAGGACTTATATTTATTTTAGTTTTAAATAGAAAAGTAATTATTTTGTATAATGCCTTAAAGTAGAGGTTTACAAGTCACCCTGTAGGAGTGAGGAGGACTGAGACCTTTCCTACTTGTTTCAGTAGCTCTATCTCCCACAACCTCAGGTACTATAGTGGTTCCTGTTGTCTTGCCACTCTCATATTAATTGAAGATGGGGGTTTTCTGAGGACTTACTTTCTGGCAGTGGTGTATATCAGAGGATGCAGTTTATCTGAGGTGTGAGTTATAGCAGTACAGTGATTAATGAACCCCACTTTAAAAGATTTGGTTGTGCTTTGATAGGAATTTTTCTAATTTTGGCATTCAGCTCTAGGGCATTATCATACCTTTTTTCTGCTAACTTAAACACCCATTTGCTATCAGATATCTCATATGATTAACTCATCTTTTAACTTTCTCTTGACTAAATTTTGGAATTGTGTTATCCCAACTTAAGTATTCTGGACCCTTGGATTTATTTTTTTTTCCTGAAGAGCAGAAGGTCAAAATGTTAATGATTCCAAAATGAAACTGTCTAGTTATCTTTTGGTGACTTGTCTGTGAGGGAAACTCTCTTTTCTGTTATAACCTGGGTGCTCCAACTATATTTGTAAAAAGCAGAGATTCAGCTAACTGCTTAAAAAAACCTGCTTGTGAGACTGATTTTTACACAAGATCCAAAGTTAAGCCCTTTAAGAAATTGTTTATAATCCACTCTTTGAAGGTTTGAAAGAACAAAACAAACCCACTTGTTCTGTGTTTTACTGTACTTCATTTTACTGAAGTTAATGGTAAAAGTGTAATTGAATTTGTAGGACAACTGATCTGTTTTATACTCTTCAGAAGGAATTATTTTCTAATTTCTGAAGCCCCTTTAGAAGCCTCAGTAATAAACCTCTGTGTCTGAAGGAATAGCCATAGAGTTAGATGTAGAAATTGGTGTTTAGTGTAGTACTTCAGTTATTTATCACATCTCTGATAAGTTTGAGATGCAGAGATTCAACCCAAGAAGCTGCTAAGTGTATGACTTCTGAAAGAACATCATGTTTCTCAATAATTGGAGAGTAGTGTTCTTGCGGACATAGGCAATAAAATTGATAGTTGATTAAATAAATTAAGGTCTGCAGTTACAGCCAGAGTCCTGGCTACCAGGACTCTACTGTGCTATTTTCCTGCCTCTGTTTTGATTATTCTTTTTAAATGAACAGCACCGCAGATCTGTTGAGATTTGGTTTGACTTTTCAAAGTTTGACTTGATTGAAAAATCTGTAAAGCAAGCATGTGCGCCTGTCCTACTCACACTTATGTACATACTTAGATGATTTTCTTCCTCTTCATTCATTCTGTGGTATTTTTTTATTAACGTATTTTCTCTCTGTTCAAATTGAAACAACAAAAAAATAAAATAAAAAGGCTAGATATCTTTAATTAATAGATGAATCATCTAGCTTCTAGTTTAAAAAAAATATTTTTTTCATCTCTAAAGGCTTGTGTACTTGTGGAAGTTGGTGTTGATTGCATTTTGGAAGTGGCATTTTGGTTTCAGCTACACTATTCTATTGAAAAGGAAAGTTTAAAAGTGCGAATTAACATTGGCACATTATTGTCCATATTGTTTAATTGCTGGCATGATTCCTGGCACAGTTTTGCCTTACACCAACTAGTATTCTCTAAGAGTCCATGAACACAGTTCAGAGCCTTACATGGACTGCTTCCAATAGGCAACATGTATAAAGTCATCCTTTTTCAGTTGGGAAGATAGTTTATCCTTGTAGACATGAGCCATATTGTGCCAGTAGACCTTAAAGCTAAAACAAACAGGCCTATTTTCTTAGTGGAATAAATGTTGCCTTTTAGTATGAAATAAAAATGTCTGCTATGTTGTCTAACTCCGAGGATACTAAAGTCCAACAATTGATCTAATTTTTTATAGGTTCCCTCTGCTTAGAAAAACAAAATAGTAATTTTCGTATTATACTTGAAGCCAAACACAAAGCCAGGATTTTTCAATAAAAGTTACTAGTATCAGTTGCCCTATTTTTCATATGACTAAAACGTCAGAAAAAAACCTCATACGTAAAACTGGGATAAGAAAAAAATCTTTAGAACTGTATCATGTGACACTTTGAAAGGAGGTGTGGGTGACCTCCCACCAGTAATGGCCAACATCCAGGACAGTGAGCTTCAAACAGCTGCCAGTGATTTGAGCTTCCTCTGCCTCTTCTAGCAGGACCACCTCCGCAGGTGGGCAGCTACCTTTATTCCAGGCTCATCCTTGCCTGCTTAAGGAAAAATGACAAAGAAAATTTGCATTACAAAGATCGGTGTTAAGAGTCTGCTTGAAGACTGAGCAGTTAAGACTTCAACACCATTACTTGACACATTTTTGTTCCCTCCTCTGGTCTGAAGTTATAACTACATGTCCACACTAGAGGGAGGGAGAATTTAAAACAATGGAAAAGTGGCCTCTGTTCCCAGAGCTTTCTTCAGGAGAATATCTCCTGAGCCTATGAAACCAGAATTTAGACATACATACACTTTTTCTTCTAAAGGACAGAGAATCAAACAAGGAGGATGCAGGATATGAGGCTGCAGTCTAAACCTGAAGCAGTATTCAACAAGATGTTGCAGAATATATACAGCTTTTTTAGCTTGCAGCAAATTGCTAATGATGACTAGGTATAGATAGGTGGTCAAGTATTTTCTCTTTCCCATTTTGAAATTTTTATTCTTAGAATAGCAGGCAACACCTCCTATGACTAATTTAAAAGGAATCCTTCATACTGGCCAGACTGGGATGCAGTGAGAGGAGATAATTTTCTTCAGTAGGACATTACTGAATGCTTCTTCAAATCTGCAGTGTAAATGGATTTAGGTAGATATAGTGAGTGAGGGCGGAATAATCATGTTGCGTGCATTGCAGGCTGGCTTAGTAATAACTAATTTCCCTCTTTACTGAAGAGCTGAGTCTAAGGAGGGAGGGTGGCCATTTTATTGAGAAAGAACCACCTATGTTAGCTATGCTGAGCTTTAAACCCTACACTGCCTCACTGAGCTTCAAATGTCCTTCATAGTGCAGTCTTTGTATAACATTGGAGGCTTAGGAACGGAACTGACACAATTATTTTTCTGTTTGTTTGAAAAATTTGGAAGAAATTAAATGCGCATGTGACTAAGGAAAAATCTGGAGGGTAGAGGTTAAGTCTTATGAATTTAGTGAGCTTTAACTGATTATCTTAAGTGAGGTCAACTGTTACTGTTGCTGTTCCTCTGTGGGAACCATTGAAAGATATTCAACAAATTATAATGCTACCATTTATTTAGTCTGAATACATCTCTAAGCCTGACTGAAATGAAAGTAGCCTCATGGTCATTGTGGAGTGAATACTCAGTCCGTGTTACAAATATCAACACATTCTGTGCTTGTCAACACTCATCTTGTGCAATGCCAATAGAACTTATCTTGAAGACATATAATTGTTGTAATACTACTAAGATCCCTCTTAACTCAGTGTTTTTAGGACCATTTGCATTGATAGCCACTAAGCAGAAGGAACTTTATTCCTATTTAAAATTCTATGGTTCCACAGGAAATTCATCTTTATTCCATGACAGAAATAGCTGTTAAGTGCAGAAGTCTGTTCAGTTTCAAATAACTGGTTATTGCATGAAGGATTAGTTCCTTAGACCACCAAAATAGCCATGTCAGTCCTTTTCACACCTCAACACTGGGTGCCTGGACCTAAGAAAGCCATAGTTTCCAAAAAAAATCAGTCTGCTGAAGAGGAGAGTAAGCAAACTCTTAACCAGAATTCCTAGGCAAAATTACAGTGTGGCAGACTGTCATTTCTGATAATGTGAATTTGTACAGGTTACATTCAGGCTTACACTTTGATGCTGTCTACTGAGGAAAAAATATTTGTGTCTCTGTGTATATTTGCCTTTCTCTTCCTTTAAGTTGCCTTTTTATTTAAGGTTTCTTTTTAAAACTCTATTCTTAACCACCATGAACGTTTCCAGTCCCAACACGGTAAATTGAATGAAGCAACAGCATTGAATAGCTGTCGAACTGTTGAATTACCATCCAGCTTTCCTTTATTTCCCCCCATTTAATGAACACCTACTGTTCCATTTCTTAATGTTTCTTTTTCTGTTCCTTGTTACTTATCCCACTGTTTTGCTCACTCTTTGTGCTTGTATGACAGAGAAGAAAACAAATAAAGGCTGCTTTTGAGATGAAAAGTCCAAATTTGCTTTTCTTGGGCTTTTGTTTACCTGTTTCTTGCCAGCATGAAAACTAAGCGGTCACAGTGTGGCTGCCATTGTAGTGTGATGGCCATTTTGCTTTTGCAGGATACTATTTCATACATTAAGCTCTCCAAAATTCACAGAAACTGATGTTCTTTTTCTTCAAGTCTTGTAGAGTTTTGAACAACATTCAGTTCACGTCCTGAGCTGATGGTGGCAACTGAGAACTTCTTTATGAAAGGCAATAAGGAATTAATCTAAATCAAATATTTATTAAAAAAAAAAGAGGAAATGCAGGGAGTTATTTTCTCAGTCTCACTGAAAACTGCAGTTAGGCAAAGGGTAAAATATAATTTTAAGCAAAAAGATGTTTCCACTGACTGATGAGATTGCTATTTATTCTGTTTTCAGGGTGGAGCAGAACATAATATTCCAGTGGTCATTTCTAAGATTTCCAAAGAACAAAGAGGTGGGTGTCAGATTAGTACAGTGTGTTTTGACACGCTCCTTAACGCAAGGTGCATTAAGATTCTTCAGGAAGTGTTAAACAAAGACTATTGGTGTACCATTTGTCTTTCCATGTCATTATGATCTCTCTCTTCCTCCGAACTGTTCTCTGAAGAAGTACAGATTTTATATTTGGAATATTTTGTAAACAGTCTTCAAACAAGATATTTTTTAAAAAACGTTCTTGTAAAGCATTATTTTTAAGGAGAGAAATAAGAAGGTGTTTAGAGAATGAAAATGTTTATCAAATGTAACAAAAGTTAATGATTTTCTGGCTTTTATTTCCAAACGGTTATTGCCAGGAAGCTGTAACAGATCAAATGTTTGGCCATTAAAGCATGGTAAAACTAGAAGAGAATGCATGTCTTTTTCTACTGGTTAGTAGGGTACTACTCAGACAGGGGTGGGTAATAGCAGAACCTTGATAATACCCCTATGTTATTTCAACATTAGGTGCTGTGGTGTGTAAGCCTTTGCAGCAACTCATACATAGCAAAACTGGTGCGGCATAAGGTCTTAACCATACTTATTTTTAATACAAGCAGAGCTGGTGCTGAATCCTTGTATTGCTTTTAAGCAGCAATGTTTTGAAATTATTGGTATGGTATAATACATACTAGGAAGATGGATAATGGTTAAACAGCTCATGCTGTGTGCAATGGTGATAGATGAAGGTTGTGAATCAGTACTAGTATGGTGTGTTTAATGTCTGTGTTATGTTTGTGTATATTTGTGTACATTTGTGTAAGGTCAGAAACGTAAACTTGGAAGCATTCCCCTCCATCCGCAATGCAATAATTCTAGGATGCTGCTTCTGCACAATTAAAATGTGCCAGCATAAAAAAAAAATATTTCATATTCACCCACACAGATAAAGGGAGGTACAGGGGAATCAGCGTATTGAGACCTGAAAGCAAACCCTGAAAGGCAGATGTGAAAGTTCTATGTAGGGAGGCTATAGAGTAGCATGGAATGAGCCCCTAAGGAAGGCAATAAGGTTAACCTTAAGAAGTTATACTTGTGACTCTGTTCTTTTCAGTATACATGTAAGTATGTAATACATAATAATGTAGCATATATTACCTGCATTAGCTATTAAAATGCTATTAAGCACTGCAGGAAAAATAAGAAAGATAGACTTAAGTTTACTTGAGCACACAGAAGTACACACTGTTTTTCTTTTATTTGTGTCATTATTTTTTTGCTGCAGTAGCTGATGCATTATTTCTAACCTCAATACCTAGCTGAGTTATAATCTCCATTACTGCTTTCAATAAAAATACTGCTGATATTTAGAGAGCTAGTTTTGAGGGACATCTCTTGTGTAGGAGACTACTGTCTTGGGGTGTAGAAAGTGTCATGCCATGTGTCTGTACTAGGGATCTTTGATACAGAAAATGCTGTTTGACCCAGAGCCTGTACCTCAAAGCTCTGCAGGCATGGTTCTGCCCTCCTCCTAATTGACTCCAGCAATTTCTTTGGACCGCTAAATAAGAATGTGACGTTTGATGCAATTCTTAAATCAGATTGTCTATCTTCCAATAATTTAAGCATCCTTTGTTGCATCTAGCTAATGAGACCAGTCCTTCAAACACGTACTTGAGCATCATAATTTATGTCAATATTGATTCCAGTTTTACAACTCATGTAAATAAGGAAGGGTTTTGGACCAAGTCCAACTCTAGCCTTTTCTAGACAGTGTCTTCTGTGACATTTTGGAATACTATATATAAATAATCCCATATAATCTGTTAATATTCCTTAGCTCTCATGTTAGAGGTTATTTATTTATTTATAGAAAATTATCTTTGTTATATTTCTTGTGTATTTATAAAGTATATTTCATTAGATAGCTCTGTAGCACAATACAATATTTAAAAATGGCAACTGTAGAATTAGATTTGGTAAATTCCATTGTGATTTATAGGATATAGCTTTGTTTTAAAAATCAAATTCAGTTTGGCTTGTGGTTTTGTACAATATACTGATTGTCTAGCTCTTCAGCATATAAAGTGTTATCCAACATGAATACTCCACAGATTTTATCAAAGATGCAGGTTCTAAAGTATCTTTGGTAAAAGCTTACATGTTATATTTGTCATTCATAAGTAGCTCCGGACTCTCCATGTTGCTTTTTCCTAAGAGTTTGTAAGAAACAATCTCTCACTGGCATGTAGGACCTAGTCCTGCAGTGATTTTCTGTTCAGAAAAGTATGCCATACCTCACTATAATGGCCTGAAAGGTGCTAGTGACTGATGGAAGATGTTTCATAGTCTTGTACTTGGGCTGCGTAGACTCTGTCATTGTAACACTGATATGCCAATATTTTGGGATTAAAAAAAAAAATTCAAATAATTTATTTGGAACTTTTATGTTGTGTTTTTTATTAAGTTTTTGTTTAAAATTTTAAAATATTAATTTAATATTAATATTTAATATTAATTAAAATATTAAATTAAATGGGAATACATGCACACAAAATATGAGATGCTTTGTACAGGATGAGTGAAAAATATGCTTTCTGTTTTCAGCGGAACTTTCAGGTTTGCTCTTTATAGGAGATGCAATTCTACAGGTGAGTAAAATTGCAAGTTCTTTTGTTTATATTTTTCTAGAAAAGTGAAATGAAATCTATACTTATGAAATGTAGAGTAAGTCT